>JAKTWN010000008.1:0-265316 GCA_030582035.1 Wickerhamiella occidentalis
TCGCGCCCCCGCTTTATAGACTCGGGTGGGTCGCGCACTCTACATAGCTCTCTAGTCAGCAAACGCTAGGAAGCGGGCCCCTGTGGTGGTGGGTCCCAAATGATGCCTAATCATCACCCTGGATCTGGTGGCCTTGGCGGGGAGCTGTGCTTCAAGGGGTCAAAGTTGATCTCTCGGAAGCCATCGCTCCAGTTGGTCACGAAATCGATTGCGGGTTCAAATTGCCGCGGCAGCGGCTCGGCATGGTGAAAACGATAAAACACGTAGATCCGTCGTATAGCGTGGAAAAAGCGTGCCATATCGGTATGCCATCTCTTACGATCAGCGGGAGTCTTCAATTGCCTAAACTCCTCGAACAGCTCCTCTGGACTCCAGGGAAGCGCGTCCCAATTCGGAATGTGGGCCCACAACGCCCTCACTCCGAAAACTTGTGCTGCTGCGTACAAGTGCCTGAAACCGTTAAAAAATCCTCTTCAAGAAATCCGTTATGGTCTAGTGGCTAGGACGTCGCGCTCTCACCGCGGAAGCCAGGGTTCAATTCCCTGTAACGGAGACCCATACACGAAAATGGTTCTAAGATGCTAGAGGCATTTTCTTTTTGCTTTTCTTTTTGCTTTTCTATCCTGGTAGTTCCAAACACCGCACGCGTCTTTGCAAATGGCACCATTGAGCTCAAGCAATGTATTTTACAGTCATTTGACTCCTCCAGGGTGGCTTCATCTTTGTTGGAACTGCGTTAGGGTTATATACACAGTAAAATCTTCGTTGGCTGTCCTTCGTTGACCCTTGATCCTTCAACTATGTATAATAAATGCTACCATCTCGAACGCAGGAACCTTCTGTTCAACGTGCACGTGCACCTAGACGCGTTCAAGACATATATACCTAAGCAACACCATTTTGTTAACGTGCTGAAACCATATGTAAAGTGATGACCCCTGAAGGTGAGCTCTGAAGCCGAGTTCTCGTCCAGGGTTCCCGTCCGGGATCTCAAGGTGTGAGAGCGAAGTGCGTGACATAGCTCACATGAATGGTTGGCAATAACTAGGAGCTCCAGTATAGGATACACAATAGATAGCTAGCTAGTTAGTTAAATTATTAGGCCTGATATTATACTGATGGGTGTTTGTCCTCACTTACTCTCTGAACCTACTTTCCTGAACCCCAACCCACCACTTAAAGACCATCGCGACACTAATTACATCATCATCTGTCATGAACTACGCACACTATCCTCAAAGCGCAAGTCCACCTCCTCATCGGCCTATTCCTCAATACGCTCAGTATCAACAAGATCCTTATAATCAGTATTCTAGTGGTGCTGGAGCCCCCGCGCCTGGTGGATCGCATGCGCAAGGCTCTTACGCACCCGGGGCACCAATGGGTCAAATGGGAGGAGCACCAGGAGCAGCCCCTGGTGCGCAGTATGGAGCTCCTACTGCTCCTTATGGCGCGCCCTTCCAACAATTTATCAATGATCCGACCACCCAGCTCGGCGCAAAGCTTGGCATGGATGCTTTTAGCTATGGACAAAACTATATCAACCAAAATATGGAAAAGTACGCTAATGTCGGCTCAATAAGATACTATTTCCAGGTTAGCAACTCTTATGTGTTGCGCAAATTGTTGCTGATCATGTTCCCGTGGCGCCATAAGCCGTGGAGTCGTCAGCTCAAAAGAGACGGTCAAAACGAGTCATATGCTTATCCTCGTGATGATTTAAATGCCCCTGATATGTACATTCCTGCCATGGCATTTACAACGTGGCTTACGGTGGTAGCAATCGTTAGTGGACTACAAGGGAAGTTTCATCCCAAAATGATTGGCTTGCTTGCATCAAAATCTCTTGCAATTTTGATTGTTGAGCTTGTATTTCTCAAGATTTTCACTTATCTGCTAGCTGCGCAGTCAAAATTACTAGATTTTAGCGCATTTGCGGGCTACAAGTTCATCGGTGTTACCATTACTATCCTTGTGTCAGCGCTGTCACCTTCTGCATGGATCAAATACGCTGTTTTCCTTTATACTGCAAGCTCCACTGCATTTTTCATGCTCAGGTCGCTAAGATTTATTATGCTCGAGGCCACTAGCGCGGGCACCGCTACAGTGAACTCCTCGCAACGCCAGCATCGTATCCAATTTTTATTCTTCTACACATTTATGTGCCAATATTTGCTTATGTGGATGCTTTTGTGAATCGGATAGGCACTATCAACCTGTACAATGCTAAAGAGTGGTTCTATTAATGGGTCAACACATTTAACCCCTCAAAACTTTTCAAAATTTCAAGGGCAAGGAAGAATAAAGACAAAAATCATTCTAAAATCCAACTCCTCACATCACTTGACTTTGAGCACCTGCGATAGACTAATTTTATCATCATTATTCATAAATATATACAAGCTCCTCTAAAAAGAGACGCGCTCTAGTCTTTCAACTCGAGCATTTTAGGAGAAAAAGTAGGGCGATTCGAGCACATTAGATACGTCAAACTCACCTCTACTCGGAACCTCGGGGATCCGCAAAGGAGCAAATACTCGCACAAGTTTGCCCAAGGGCACCTTTGTGATATCATCATCCGACTCAGTATCCAAGTTATCTAGACCAGTGCCCTTGTGTTCAGTTGATTTGGGCATGACCTTGGCAACACTGGCGGCAGATCTGGCGCGACGGATCTCGTTTGCTTCTTGAATGAGCTTTTCGAGCTCGGCAGGGTCTGCTTTAGAAACAATAGCAAGGGGGCTTTCGGGACAGTCCTTGCCTTCTCTGGAGAGACGCAAATACTCTAATTCGACGGCAATCTGATCGTGAAGAGATGTCCCTACGCGACGAGTACCCTTTTGGAGGCGAGTATTCCATTCGTATTGAGCCTCGGAGACCTTTTCGCCAAGTTCAGAGTCAGCAGGGAGTAGAATAACTTGAACCAGGTCCTGGTATCGCTGAGAAAATTCATCACGCAGGCGACCGATGTGATCGCGGGCATAAAGGTCAACAAAGCACGAGCGTAAGTTCGAATTCAGAGCTTCAACATCACCCGCGTGTGTCCAATAAGAATCGTGAACACTGGCAAAGTCAATTTTAGCCTCGCTACAGGCAATTGCAGACATGAGCATATGTGTGGCATCCAGCGAATGCACGTAATTGGGAGGGAACGCGGTACGCTGTTTACGAGAGTTAAC
Organism: Wickerhamiella occidentalis; assembly: GCA_030582035.1. Classification (NCBI taxonomy): domain Eukaryota; kingdom Fungi; phylum Ascomycota; class Dipodascomycetes; order Dipodascales; family Trichomonascaceae; genus Wickerhamiella; species Wickerhamiella occidentalis. The sequence goes on from JAKTWN010000008.1 coordinate 3,180, forward strand.
GCCCTGAAGACTGTAGGGGTCAGCAATGAAAACAGTTTGCAACTCGGTAACCACCTGCTTGCGTTTCATTTGACGATAAGGTTGCACAATGGGTAGTCCAAGCGGGGTGGTCCAAATAACACTAGAGAGGAATTCTGGCTTCTTCTTCTCGTCGTACTTGACACCTTCCTGAAGTACAATTGACTGTGAAATACGAGTAGCGTTTTCACCCAGCCAGTTTTGAATGTTGTGAGCACTCTCAAACAACTGACGAACAGCACCAAGGACCTTGGAGGCCAAGTACGCAGAGTATGCAAAGATCTTTTCTTGAGGTAGCCCATCAAGTTCCTTGAGACGATTGGCAATCTGCTCACGGGCACCAATAAAGGTGACACCATATACATGGGTCATAACGGTTTGCTTGACGACTTTACGAGCCAGGTGAGGGAGCAGAATTTTGGCGGCTTCATGGCCTTCATCAGCATCTTTACCAACATTGTCCTTCACGATCTCCAAAACACGTGTATAAACATCCTGGGGGCGATCTTCAGCAATCAAGTTAACTTCACGGGCACCTTCGACATCACCACCCAAAGCGGCATAATGCTGAAGACCATTACAGCTTCCATCCATGTGCACGGGTAAATGAGAAACGTAGGTTTCGGGACTGCCACTATCAATTGCCGCACGAATATCTATCAGCGCCGCCAATGCCTGGAAAGGGTCATCGGCAGTTTGCCACCATTTAGCACCATCAAGAGGGTTTTTAACACTGTCAATGATATCATCCATATGATCATCGATAAATTGTACACGCTCATCGAAACTAAGCTTTGAATTGCCAAACAAATTGGATGCGTGGATCTTAAGCCATCTTAAGCCATGGGTACCAAGTTCGCGACCATTCCAGAACATTAACAGGGATCGGCTAACATCATTACCCAAATGATTGAGGTGTGGACTCAATGGATACGCGCGGCCTCTAAAGTCGAGATTGTGAGGCATATAGAACCGTTCGCCAATATAGGCTCTAGCCACATCCAATTTGTAGTTCAGATCACACCGCTGTGAATAAAGAGCAGCATTATCCAAAGTCATTTTACGCAATGTACGCAGATAGTCTCGACGAACGGCTGGATCAGCATCACGGGGTGGCTCAGCAGGAAGGCTATCAGGTTCCAAAAAGGGATCAACAGCGGGAGGGATATCAAGCATCGGCTTTTTTGAATTCCACACTTTAGAAATCAGGCGAAACATATTCTTGTTGATGGTCCAGGGGGTGCGGCCCAATACATTGAGGCCCTTGTACACATCGTCAATCTGGCCCCGCTTAGCGGCTGCTTTAACGTACGCGAGCTGTTCGGGTGAATCACGAGTTCTGATTACTTTAGAATTGGAATAATAGTATCCACCTTGATCCCAGTCAGTCCAAGGGCGAGGCTCTACCAGCATGGGCAGGCGCTCTGGCTGAATTGCCGAAGCAGCTGATTCTCCACTGAGGTACTTGCCTACAACTTTGTGAGGCTTGAGAACTCCGACCTTATTACCACCCTGGTATTGATATGTATGCTGGAAAGCAGGTGCGCGGCCCTTGACTTGCTTTCCACTGACTGGATCATTGCCGTAAACAGTGACCTTGGCCACACGGAGAAACATAGAAATGAGCAGAGATCCAATCTTAGCGTGGATATAGTTGGGCCACGAGTTGTTGGACTGAAGGCTTGCTTTACGAATCCGCGAGCGTAAGCTATTAACTGCTTTGCGCGATTTTTTGCTCGATGAGTTGGCATTGGAGTCCTTGAGAATACTCAATTCCTTCTCGCGAAGTGAACGAAGGCGATAATCAGTTTCGACATTTTTGCCCACATCTAAAACAGCCTTAATACTTTTAATGCCATCTGAAACACCCTTTGAGCTATTGAGACGCACCAACACCATCATGGTAATTGCCGGCAAATTCTCAGCAATTGCCAGCTGTAGAAATGGGCCATAGTCGTAACGATCATTAAACTGTTTACCATGTTTGGCCTTGACATCATCAGGAACCTCACCCTTTTTTTTAAACTGGGAGAGCTCTTTGACTTTCTCGAGCTCTTCATGAATTAAAGGGAGCATCAGCTGATTCCATTGCCAGAGCATCATTTCAAGCCCTTTAAGATTCATTTTTGCATCACCAGTTCTTTCCAGCTGGATCATACGGTCAAAAACATCTTTCCACTTCATCCGCGCTGCTTCAACGCCACGGGTTTCGATTGCTTGTTGGCGACGTTCATTAATGGTGTCCAAATAATGCTCAAACTGCTCACGTTCCTCAGGCGTCTTGAGCTGCTTGGACATTTCGAAAAAGTCTAGAAATTCAGAATTGTTGGCTTTGTCCTGAATCAGAGGCTGTGTGGTGAGTTCTTGCTTTTCCTTGGGGTTAATGGCAAGTGCTGATAAGACATGACGGATCGATCGCAATCCTACGGACTGAGTGGGTTCAAGAGATTCAAAAGAGCCCTTGTAGACTGGTTGAGCGATCTTCTCGGTGGTGATGCCGGCTTGCGATTCTTCTTTTTTCTTGAGTTCCAGTAGATCCTTGACCCGCGAGTCAAACAAACGTGAGTCCAAGTTTGCCGTTTTGGCGATGCTTTTCACAGTGTCTACTCCTAAAATTTCAATGTGATTCAACAAGGATGGCATCTTGTCACGGTTCAGCTCAATAAACCCATCTAGGGTGCCAGCTAGATACGCGTTTCTTAAAAGAATAGCATCAGTTAACGAGTTTTTCTTGAACTTCTCCTTTAAAAGAAAGCTCATGCGATTTAGCCAGGTCTTGGCAACTGAGGGATCATCCTTGTTCAAGTTTACCAGCTTTAATAAATAATTGTTGACAGCCAAAGTCACTTCAGTTGGGTCGCTGGAGATTTCCGCAAATCCCAATAGAACAAATTCAGCTCTTTCCATGTTTCCGGATTCTAGACAGGCCTCTAAAAGGCCCCAGGCATGCACATAATCGCTATTGATGAACTGCCGGCTCATGGTATCGTTGCTGTAAAACCCTGTGGAGGGCACAGTCTGTTTGGCAGGTGCTACAGCGGCAGCAGCCATGCTCATTCTGATATCCGTGGCAGTCGCATAGCTTCTTATTGCCCTTTTTAACGCAAGTATTGACACTCTGCGCAGCATATGATGGGTGAAAAGAGTTGAAGAGATTTGACAGAAAATGTTATGTAATTTTTTTTTACCCATTTAGAGAGAGACCCACAAGATGAGTCTTTAAATGTGCTTGATTGTCATTACTTAGTTTAGTCTATACTCCAAAATTTCACTTTTCCATCATCTCCCCCGCTAACTAACCGATTTCCGTACCATGCAACTGTATTTATCTCATAAACCCCATGTGCCTTCTCAATGACTTTTTTGACTTGCCATTGCCCATCTATTTCGACATATATAGCGATTCGTCCATCAGCGGAAACAGATGCGATACCATGCTCGCTCCATGCTACGGCATAAATGGTGTATGTGTGAACTTTTGGTAAGGTAGCTTGTTGCTGCCACTCTTCGGCCAGTGACTCCCAACGGGCTGTGGAGGGAAGTGCATCGGGGTCTTTGTGCCCGGATTGTGAGATTCGTTGCCAGACACGACACGTGAGATCATCACTACATGATACTAGTCGGCAGGAGGAGGGGTCCTTGGAGCCAGATTCGAAATCGCAGCCCCATACAGTGCTTTCATGACCCTTGAGGTCTGCCACACCAACCCATTCATCATCATCAAGGGCCCACAGCCGTACCAAGTCATCATAACTGGCAGATGCAAGCAGCAGCTCCTTGGGGTGCCATGCGACATGCTTCACGTCTTGGGTATGCTCAGTGAGGACTGCAACACACTCAAAGTCTTCGCAGTCTTCGTCGACCTCCCAAATCCAAACTGATTTATCGCGAGAACAGCTTGCCAAAAATTTGCCATCAAAGCTCCAGGCCACCGACTTGATCTCGTTTTCATGCCCCTCAAGTTGTGCCAAAAACTCCCAATCATCGTCCTCATAGGCCCAAACTCCGATTGTTGAATCAAAGCTGCCACTGGCAATCACTGGAGTTCCTACCGGCCGCCATGCCACACTGCGTACGCTACGAGTATGGCCCTCTTGGATCTGTTTTGAGACCATTTCTGAGGTCCAAATGCAAACTGTTTTATCTGATGAGCAACTGGCTATGAGATTGTCACGGACTGCTACGTCCCACACTCTTGCAGAGTGGGCCGAGGCGGCTTCGGTTGACATTTTTGATGGGGAAGGGTGCAGCCTACTTGATAGCCAAATCCACCTCCTTCAAATGTGCTCATATCACGTGTAAAGGTGTGTGAGAGTATAGAATATAGAAAATATGCAGATTCTTGTATATAATGTGAATGATATAGTTTGATTCGTCCTAAAATGGTCCCCTGTGGCGCAGTTTGCCATTACCCATGTGAAGTTTGATATTTTCACTATTTTCTATTGTTTTATTAGTTTTCGAGTGTTCACCCAACCTGTCCTGGGATCAGTGTACTAATGAATAGGTCTCTAATAAGGGCAACCACAGGACTATACCGTACCCCCAGACCATTCCTCATATGCTCAAATTATTCTAAATTAACAAATCCCCAACCACCCAAGTCCTTGGCGAAGCATGAAAAAATTCCGACTCCCGTGCATAGGGTCTCGTACGAGTATCCCCCATTACCATCCAAAAAGCGTACCCCCAAAGAAAGTAGTGCTTGGAAACGTCATGTACCGCTTTTGATCGGCCTCGGAGGTGTAGTGTGGGCGTTTTATGCCTACAACTATTTGTTTTCTGAATCAGGCGGTGAACAAACTCTTTTGGCCCCAAACAAATTTACGCCCTTTTATATTTCCCACAAAGAGAAAGTTGCTGATGATCTGATGTTAATCGAAATTTCCCCAAAGTGGGCACAGCATTTGGAACTTTTACAATCGGGCGGTGGTCTTTGGAATGGCAAGAAGTTATGGAGCGTCGAGATAAAGCACCCAGAAATCCAAATTGCTCGCAAGTATACTCCATTGCCACTCTATTTCATGCAATCCTCCTCGGGACCCCCACTTTTACGACTCTTGGGATCGTCCCCAGAAGAAGGGCGGCTTGTTTTTCTAATTAAACGCTACAGTGATGGTGAGATGTCACGGTACTTGTTTGATCTGCCTGTTGGGTCCCAAGTAGAGCTACGAGGTCCTCATATCGAGCATCAGTTCAAGTATCGTCAAGTAGACATGGCACCGACTCGTCAAACTATGCTTGATGTACCCACCCGAATGGAGCCAGATAATCTCACCGACCCTAAACCGGACAACATTGCATTTTTCGGTGCCGGAACAGGTATTGCACCTGCTTTCCAGATGCTTTTCAGCCCCAACCCCCCGCGTGGGTTCACTGATGTTTACTACAGTGTTAGGAGTCGTAAAGATATTCCATTTGAACGGTTCATGCTGTTTTTAGAGAAGACGGGCCGTGCAAAATTCCACGTGTTTGCAGATGATGAGAATCAACAACTCGAGCATGTACCGGCACCCGTACCCAAGCAACCAAGTCGTAGCGTTGGTGACGTAGAGGTGATAAAGCCCCGCTACAAAAACGCTATTCAGCAATATCGTGACCCCAAGTGGAACCCGTATGTCACAGGCGCGGCTCAAGCAATTGTTTGTGGGCCCCCTGGCTACGTGCAGTACATTGGAGGATTCCCTGGATACAGTAATGAGCTGCCACTAGGGGGAGTTTTAAAAAATGCAGGCTGGGATGATACCAATGCCAAGAGGTTGAGCGACTACTAGTTTTTGTAGATTAGAGCCAAGAGGCTGAGGGCTCCTTAATTTGGGGTATTAGACGTTCGCAGCACATAGACTTGGCCCGAATTTAATAATATTTAGAGTTACTGAATTCTACAATTGGACCAGGGCCACCACTTGTTTAAAGCGGCTTTTATTAGACCGGTAGCTGTTGGTGAATTATAAGTACTCTACCTACTTGGGACCCCTATAAGTTCCCACAGCTTTGGAGCCTGGTTCAGGTTTGCCACATACGCCACATATGTCAATCCTTCAAGCAAAAGGACTGGAGCTGGCTGGTAAAACAGTAATGAGTGGTATTCAACCAACCGGTGTTTTCCATATTGGTAATTTACTCGGAGCAGTCAAGTCCTGGGTAGATTTCAATCACCGTGCTCCCGAGTCGACCGAAATCGTTTATATGATCGCTGATCTGCATGCAATTACAGTGCCTAAAGAGCCCAGTAAACTCAGAGAATATCGCTGGAAAGCTTTGGCCTCTATGCTGGCAGCGGGAATTGACCCCAAACGAAGCCAGCTCTATTTCCAGTCTCAGGTCTCTGCACATGCCGAGCTCCACTGGATCCTCAGCAGCTGTTCGAGTATGGGATATCTTTCACGAATGGTGCAATGGAAATCAAAGTCAGGAGTGCAAGAGTCAGCGAGTATCACCAACATGAACAACGCTGCCATTGCCAACCTGAACCTGGCACTATTCTCATACCCCACACTCCAGGCTGCCGATATTTTGCTCCATAACGCCGATTATGTACCAGTAGGTGATGATCAATCACAGCATTTGGAGCTCTCGCGTCATATTGCTCAAAGTTTCAACCACAGGTTTGGGCAAGTTTTCAAGCTGCCAAGTACCGTCCTCACACCTTACAAAAAGATTTTGAGCCTCCGTGATCCCACCAAAAAGATGTCGAAAAGTGACGCGGATCTCAATTCCACAATTATCATGACAGATGATGCCGATTCAATTGAAAAGAAGCTCAGGCGCGCGGTAACTGATTCAGTTCAGGGGCCCATCACATATGACCCCCAAAATAGACCCGGTGTAGCCAATCTAGTACTTATCGGATCGGGAATCCAAGAATGCACTCCTCAAGAGTTTATTGAAAATCACAGACTCAATTCGCATGCACAACTAAAGGACGCAGTTGCAGCATCGGTGAAGGGATATCTGACTCCCATAAGAGAAAAGTACAACCTCATCATTCAAGATAAAAGCTACTTGGAATCAATTGCCGCTCAAAGTGCTCTCAATGTTCAAGAAAAGGTTGGTACTCAACTTGCCAAAGTGAAAAACGTCGTAGGGTTTTAGAGGACTTGCTGCTCACTTGGACGACCCAATACTAAAGCCAATTATCGGATTGTTTTTAGAATGGTACTGCGTAATCAAGCATGTTCATGTAGAACTTGAGCTAGTATACCCAAGCTGGACTGAGCTAGCACCCCCAGCTGTAGGATTTGAGTTTGTATATATAATATGGGTAGCTTATTTGAAAAAAAGCGACTTAAAAAGCGACTTATGTACGTTTGAGGCTTAAAGGGCTCCATAACTCGGCTTCTCCTCAGCCTGCCTCAGATCCCCACAAGCCACAAGATCAACCACACCCCTTACCCACCCCACCTACTACTACGATAGCATGCCAGAATGGCTCAACATTGCAGACGATGAAGCGGTTGAATTAATTAGCGGAGGACCGCGGGATCACACAGGAAGAGTGAACCGAGATTATATTGCTCTTGATGAGCTTGATGAGGAAGGAAATGGTCCTAAAAGTCGCCGGTCATTGTTCTTTGATAAGAAAACCCTCAACAAGCTTGTGTTTATACCGTTTTTGATTGCACTGGCATTTGTTTTATCACTCGGTTACTCTTTTGGTCGCCCCGAACCAGCATTTTCCAGAATTTCAAATGGTACCCATGAGTTCTACCCCACAACTATTGTAATATCGTTGGATGGCATGAGCCCGCACTATATTTCCAGCAAGCGTACCCCTTATATCGATAATATGATCAAGAGAAGCGGAATCGTACCATACATGATTCCTAGCTTCCCCACTCAGACGTTCCCTAATCACTGGACTTTGGTCACCGGTTTGTACCCGGGAAACCATGGGATTATTGGCAACCATTTTTATGACCCGGTTCTTGGAGAGTTCAACAATACAGAGTACGAAAGCCTGAGCTCCGAATTCTGGGGCGGTGAGCCTATCTGGGCCACTGCCAAGCGTCAAGGTCGGATCTCAGCTGTGCACATGTGGCCCGGGGCTTTTCCTGGCTCAAATGATGAACTTTCTCCCAATTATGCTAGTGAGTTCAATAAAACTGAGCCCCTTGAGCATAAACATGACCAGATTCTCTCCTGGATTGACCTAGACATTAAGGTGAGACCCCAGCTTATTATGGCCTACGTGCCCAATATTGACACTGTGGGGCATGAGCACGGGATCGAGGGACAAGAACTCAAGGCTGAACTTACCAACGTCGACAACTTTGTCGCGAACTTGCAGCAAGACTTGGCACGCAGAAAGCTTGGAGAGATTGTCAATCTTATCATTGTCAGCGATCATGGTATGGCCCCTACTTCGGATGAGAGAATCTTGTTTCTTGATGATTATATTGATATGGACCTTATAGAGCATACTGCTGCGTGGCCCAATGTTGGTATAAAACTCAAAGATGAGTACACTACTGATCAAGTCAGACTGAACCTAACACGATCAATACCCAAATCCAAGGCAGTTGTTTTCGATAGCAGCCAGTTCCCGGCTGATTGGCACTTTGGCTCCAATATGAAATTTGGCTCCCGCATAGCGCCCATATACATTGTCCCCCAGATTGGCTGGTCAATAACAACGCGTTCAGAGTATAATGGTACTTACCCGCTTAAAGGGGTGCATGGTTATGCGCCCGAGAATCCGCTCATGAGAGCTTTGTTTATTGCGACGGGGCCCAAATTCAATTCCGGCAAGTATGACCCGTTCCCGAACGTCGATTTGTATCCCTTGATGTGTAAACTCTTGAATATCAAACCAGCAAAGAACGATGGACAAGCCAAGTTTGAACCATTCAACTCCACCTCTTATAGTGAAGACTACCCTGGAACACCGTACGAGGTTGCCCACTTTAAGAATTCGACATTCAGTAACTTAGGAGACAACTAGGCCTGATTTTTTTTAACCTCTTGACTTTGATATTTATATTACTTTATTAATTTTTATTCTGTGTAACTTCACCGAGTCTTTGCAGCCTTTTAGATCTTTGGTTTAGTACTGGCCATCCATCCAAACTCTAGCTTTTTGTCTTTACCAGGATCAATGATAACATTGATCAAGCACACCTGATTGCTTTTGATTGCATCCACTGTAGCCTCTCTAACTTGCTCAAGAGTTCTGGCCAAGTACCCCTTGGCACCCAAGCTGCGCGCCAAATCATGGTACTTAGTGTCGAGACCTAACGCAGTTGGGGGCAGTGTTACATTTTCATTGTAAAGTTTGGGGTCAACGCCATGATAGACACCAGAATTATTCATAACAAAAACAATCATTGGCAGCTTATTACGGACCGCAGTATCGAGTTCAAGACCGGAGAATCCAAAAGCAGAATCGCCTTCAATGGCAACGACCAGTTTGTCGGGATTAGCAGCTTTTGCTGCAACTGCGTATCCTAATCCAACACCCATGGTAGCATTAGTGCCAGCATCAAGACGCGTGCGTGGGTTCTCCAAGGGGAACGATGTGCGAGAAATGTCCATGGTATTGGCTCCCTCGCTAACATAAATCGTGTTACTAGGCAAAAGAGGCTTTATTGTGGCATAAACATTCTTGTAATTGAGCGGGAGAGCAGGCAATGCCTTGTTGGCCCGAGTTTCATTGTCATGCTTCTTTGCCAGCACCTGCTCATTTTGAGGCGCTTTCCAGCCTTTCAACTGCTCTAAAAGCTGCTGGGAAACAAGCTTCACGTCGCCCCAAATTCCCAATTCTGCAGATCCTCCGTTTGACCCCAGCTCTTCGGGACTCACATCGACCTGGATGATTTGAGCATTGGAATGGAACTTGGGCTGCTCTCCGTAATGCAAGATCCAGTTGAGACGTGCTCCAAACAGCAAAATAACGTCTGAGGACTTGAGAGCTGCAGATCTCGCTGCACTGACGTTGAACGGGCTCGAATCGGGAACTACACCTTTGCCCATCGGAGTAGGCAAAAACAGTAAATCAGTGGCAGATTGAAGTTCTCGAACAGGTTCTTCGGCGTGCGCATATGCTGCGCCTTTGCCGATAATCAGCAGAGGAGACTTTGCTGATTTGAGAAGTGATACTGCCTTTTTGATCTGGGTGGGATCACCAGCGGGAAGCGGGGGTGATGGGGAGACCTTGAGAGCTTGGGCTGCCCCCTGCTGTTGCGGCTCTACTTTAGCTTGAATAATATCTGCTGGTAAGTCAACATAAGTAGGTCCTGGTCTACCAAAATAAGCGGTGCGATAGGCCTTTTCGATTAACTCAGGTACAGCCGCCAATGATGCCGGTTGCTCGGCGAATTTTGTCAGGGGACGTAGCAATGCCACTTGATCCAATTGCTGGAAAGCACCTTTGCCGCGCTGATGGGTCTCTGAGGATCCACTCAAAAGCAGCATAGGGAAGCGATTGGCAGTGGCATTGTCTACACCTGCGAGGGAATGAATGACGCCGGGTCCTCCAACAGATAAGCACACGCCAGGGCGGCCTGTCAGGTATCCGTAAATACTAGCGGCGTAAGAAGCAGCCTGCTCATTACGGAAACTAATGAACTTGATGCCCACGGCCTGGCACGCTTCAGCCACTTCAATTACGGGAATTCCTACAATTCCAAAGATTACGGTGACGCCCAGGCTTTTGAGAGACTCAGCAATAACACTGCTCATTTATAGTAACTCGATAGTTGAGGAGAGAGGTTAAAGGGCGACTCACTGTGGGGTCAAGAAATGGGTGACTGACTGATTGTGGAGTATCACGTGAAAGTATGCTCTGGGTCTCGCTTGGGCTCGCTGCCAGCGCTTTGGCGAATACAGAGAGCTGTGTAGTAAATTATAAAGGCCCTAAACAATTAGGCATCCAACCAAACATCGAGTATCGAGGTATTGGTAGCTGGGTGCAACCAGTGGCTGAGCCTGGTCGTTATTTTGCCAAGGTGTGTTGGCCTGCCTCTCAGCCTGCTGATTTGAGAGTTGATTTCAATGGAACACACTTGTTGATAGACACTGACTCGCCAATAGTCGAGTTTACCGTCTTGATGAGTACCTTCAAATGGGGTATTCCAAAAGATGTTTTTGGTATTATCCCTTATATTGTCTTAGCATTATGTACAGGTGTGTGCCTTTTGTTAAGAGGCTTTATTTAAATTATGTGGTCAAGATTCGCGTCAGTCAGATGGGCAGTGTGCAAAGCGCGGCCCATAGCAGTCTCATTCAAGAGGACCGTATAGGGCCTGAGATCGGTACTTTTGAGGAACAAATTTAGTCGAGAGATAGTTGCACTTTTCAACACTGAAGTGCTCCAAAATGACGGATGAACCCTGAAGCATCACGAATATTTTCCAACCCACAAACGTACATGATCAATCTCTCAAATCCAAGCCCATAGCCGCCATGGGGGAACGATCCGTACTTTCGCAAATCAGTGTACCATTCCATCTGTTTAAGATTCATTTCGTGTTTCTCCATACTCTCGAGTAGACTTGCATAGTTGTCTTCACGCATAGACCCACCAACAATCTCGCCAATCTCAGGCACAAGCAGATCAAAGCATTCTACAGTGCCATCAAGCTCCTTCTTCATGTAGAAGGGTTTTAAATTGGTAGGATAGTGCGTCACAAATACGGGGCTGGCAAAGTGCTGAGCCAGGTACTTTTCATGCTCGCTCGGGAGATCGTCGCCATATTCGAGGGGAGCCAATTTAGTTGACTTGAGTAGCTCTAGAGCGTTTTTGTACGTAATTTGGTTCCATTCTCCCGCTAGAAGCTGCCACCGTTGCTCGAGCTTTGCCCTTACTTGAGGGTCGCGTTTGGAGTCTAATAGATCTTGAGCCATTTGGCCACTTGGCACACAACTTTTGACCATATTCTCGCAAACGTGGAGTAATTGTGGCAAATCAATGAATGCCAGCTCTGCCTCGATCATCCAAAACTCTGAGAGGTGACGGTTGGTATCACTGCGCTCCGCCCTGAATGCTGGTGCCAAGTTCCATACACGAGCCAGTGCCTGGCAAAAGACTTCCAGGTGGAGCTGTGAGGATACTGACAGGAATGCTGGTTTACCAAAGAATTCAGCAGAGTCCTTGATCTCAAAGACCTCACCAGCACCCTCACAATCCGAGGAGGTGAGAATGGGGGCATTGACTTGGAAAGTATCGATGGAGCTAAAATAATTTTGAAGCTGCGTGATCGCCCATGACCTATATCTTAAAGTTTGGCCATTTGTGCGAGTCCTCCACCTAAATTGGGGCATTTGACGAATAAACTCTGGACGGTGGAATTTTTTCTGGAGAGGGTAGTCTGAACCACAAGATCCTAAAACCTTGACTGAATCTGCTACTAGCTCTTGGCCTGGCTTACCATTCCCCTTTGGCTGGTATTTGCCATCAACCTGAATGCATGAGCCAGTAGTGAGCGGTTCTGCTTGCTGAGGAGTAAGCACCACTGGCAATGTTTGGGGAGAATTTCCTTGCTGAAGTTCAGCAAATGCCCAATTTTTCATTTTACGGACCGTCGAGATCCATCCACTTTTCATCTCTCGAAAAGGTTGTGCTTCAACAGGATAGTCTCAGTAACGCGGTTGGAGATGGGGCGTGTGTCAGTAAGCAGGTGGGGTACCTGATCAGTTTGGGGTCCACTATACAACCCTGGATCGTGGATCGGCCTCCGTTTTTCAAGCCCATTATTGAGTAATCTCAAATAGAATTAAACAATATTCACTACTGCATACTCAAAGATGTATTCGTCCGACCCCGCATAACGGTGGCCTCGGCTAAATACGCACTCCACATATATTCCCCCAGAGTCAACGTCTTCTCCCCACATCAAGATGAAAATTGACTTTGACCTCAAAGACCCAATCAACCAAAGTTTTGCTGAATTAATGCGAATTGAACGGCTCCCTAGTGAAAATGCTGGGATCTCTTACTTTCAATCAAAATCCCAGCCGTTTCAGCCTGTAAAGGGCGCTTCTGCGGTGTTTGGCGGCCACGTGCTAGGCCAGAGCTGTTATGTGGCCGGCCAAACAGTACCAGAAGGGTTCATTTGCCATTCCTCGTCTTCTTATTTCTTGGCCCCCGGCGATGCCTCTGTGCCGTTTGTCTACCAGTGCCAGGACATTCGCAACGGTAATTCCTATCTAACGAGAGAGGTGAGAGTTTATCAGTTCCATGAAGGCGATAAAGTGGAATTTACTACTGAAAAAATGTGTTATATCGCGCTGCTTTCATTTAAACGTAAACAGCATACTGAGCTCGACTACCATGTACCCCAGAACCCAGCGTTTGATGCCCGGGATGATGAGATTATCCAAATGGAACTGGCACCGGATGCAGATGCTCAGTCAATTATTAAATTGCTACAAGAGCATCAAGTTCCCGTCCAGTGGCACCCAATTGACTGCAGAAAGATGGATACCCGTGAGTACAACATGGCTAGAGATCTCCTAAACAGGCGGATCATTCACTATTTCCGGTCTACGTTCGAGCTTGGGAATGACCCCCACATCCATGTGACTTTGCTATTATACATCTCTGATCGCAACTCTCTGTTTACGCTCTTGAACATTCGCGATGATCCACATATTGATTTCAAGCATATCGCTTCTTTAAATCACACTTTTACTTTGCACATGCTAGAGGGTTTCCAAACTGACGACCAGTATATACAAATGGAGACCTGGAGCGATTCCGCATTCGATTCGCGTGGTTTGTACAACGGTCGCATGTACACGCGTGATGGCAGACTGCTTGCATCTTTTGTTCAAGATGGTGTTTTGAGAGTAAAATTATAGACAGCACCTATAGATATGTAGAATATGATCCCTTTATTTGATTTAGGTTTTCCTTTGCCTTGTTTTTTTCTCTCCTTTATTCGCCTATTTACGATTATAAAATCTCGGAATAACTATTCTAGTCTTATCCGGGTGGGATGGAACTTGATTCATAGGTACATAGCAACCCACTGGTCCCCCACCCCACTCCAACTAAGTTTACAGTCACGGGATTGTGCGATTTTGTTGACCTTTGCCGTGCCTGCCCCACCAGAGAGTACGCGTTGCAAGATTTGCGATCACTTTGAAGCCCACGCAGTGTCGATCACTCTCGCTTATGCACCCCTCAGCCACTTAAAGGAGCCCCATTATCCCGCCTACATGTCCAAGACTTAATAATCCCCTGAACCTTATAGACATAAAAAGGCGGCCCCCTCCCCAGATTTTACTGTGATGCTTTCGATCGTGATCTACTTTGCGGCGGCGATTGTAGCTGCTTCTCTTTACCTTGGTTTCCTTTACCAATACGTCTACCGTTTGCGCGCTTGGTCAAAGGGCTTGGCTGTCCCCGAGATTATGTCTCACCCCGGATTTGCCATTCCCAGTACCAGTCGCTTCGTCAAAGAGCTCCAGAATCAAAATTTGCTCGGATACATCCACGAGTTGCTATCAGGTTTGCAGTCCAAGACGATTCTCGATCAGAGAGCATTTCATTGGGCCATCTCCACACTTGAGCCTGAGAACATCAAGACAATCCTCAGTACCAAATTCAAGGATTACGGCCTGGGATTACGGTCTCCTCAGATTGCAAAGGCATTTGGTACTGGTATCTTCACCATCTCAGGTGAGGGATGGAAGCACTCACGCCAGATGCTGAGACCCCAGTTCACTCGCGATCAAATTTCCCAGTTGAGCTCTGTCACAGCTCACGTTAACAAACTGATCAAAGCTATCGATATCTTGCAGCATCAGCAGGAGTACGTCAACTCCCAACAATTGTTCCACGAACTCACGATCGATACTGCCACTGAATTTTTATTCGGTGAATCCATTGACTGCCTCGAAGAGTACTCGGGAGGCAAGAGTGCCTCTGTCACACACAACGGACGTACAGTAAATGCTCATGAGTTTGTTGAGAGCTATATGTATATGCTCAACTTTACCATTTACCGTATTATTGCGGGGCCCTTGTACCCTCTGGCCAATACTCCTGAGTTCCGCAGACACATCAATAGAGCCAGAGTACTTGTCGATTACTATGTCGATATGGCCCTTAAGCGCCCTGCTGATAAGACGCCCAACTATGTCTTTTCCTGGGAATTGGCGAAGGTCACACGCGATCCCGTCGTCATTCGTGACCAAATTTTCAACATTCTGATTGCTGGTCGCGACACTACTGCTGTCACGATGTCGTTTATTTCGTTCTTTTTATCTCACCGCCCCGATGTTGTGGCAAAGCTACGTGAAAGTATCCTCGAGGAGTTTGGAACCGCCGAAGAACAGCGTGAAATCACTTTTGAAATGCTTCGTACCTCTAAATACCTTAACGCGGTCATCAATGAGACACTTCGACTTGCGCCCGTGGTTCCCCTCAATGTCCGTGAAGCAGTTCGCGATACAGTGTTGCCTACAGGAGGCGGCCCCAATAAGGATCAGCCCATTCTTGTTCCCAAGGGTATGCAAGTTTCTTACGCTCCCTTTGTCTTGCATCGCTCCAAGGAAGTTTGGGGCGACGATGCTGAAGAGTTTGTACCTGAACGTTGGCTCGAGAAACAAGATATCCCCTCATGGGCATACATCCCCTTCAACGGTGGTCCTCGTATTTGCCTTGGCCAGCAATTTGCTCTTACTGAGTTGGCCCTCACTTGGGTTCGCTTGTTGCAAACGTACTCGAAGATTATTCCTGATCCCAACTTGACCAAAGTTCCAAAGTACGATTATGCCTTGACCATTAAGTTTGCCGGGGATCTCAACGTTAGGTTCGAGAGATAGAAGCCAAGTATCCTCCAAATAGCCTATATATTTTATTTAAATTCTAAATCCCAGAAGCGCTATTGACAATTGTGCGGCTGCGAATCGCAACGCTCGGATCTGGTCAAGTTATAGCATATCATGCTTCTCTAATGCTTTTCTTATTATTCCTCCGTTGCCATGACCATTATAAGGTTCTTTTCTGAGAGCCTCCAGGCACTCGGGGTGCAGCTTGACCATCAACTCTAGAATCTTCTGGTCTTGAGCCAGTTGATCAGGAGCACCATATATAGAGTGCCAATCTGCAGTCACTGCTGCAATCACAATTTCCCGATCATCACGGAAATCATCATCCAGTTCTTCCAGTACAAATTGGCTTCTGGCAACGCATTCCAGTACCATGTCACGTTCGATTCTTAGCGCAGACCTTAGTGCACAAGCTTCAACCTCTACTGCCGCCTCGATAATGGTTTTATCTGAACGAAGCCTCTCACTCGCATGCTCTAATGAGAATCCATCGCGCTTAACAGCGGCCATTACCACATCATAATCGTCTCGCAGTGCCTCACTAACATATTGAAGCGGCGTATCCTCATCAGGGCACCCTGCGATAACTGTCAATAATGCAATTTCTTTGTCGCCCTGGAACTTGGGGAAGTACTCGAGCATGCACCCATGGTGACGACATGCGGCTATTGCAACGTCACGATCCAGGTATAAATGTTCCTCTAATTTTTCCACAAAGTACACATAATCGTCTAGCTCCAAGCATGTCAGTACGAGCTGTTTATTATCAAGCTGCTGTGGCTCATTAGGTGCTCCCTGAGGTGTGCAAGTGAGGTAACCCACGTATAGATACAAATTTGTGAAAAGATCGTACTCAAAGGAGAGATTTCGTGAGTAACGGTGTTTCCACACCTGATTCATGGCTTCCAAGTCCTCTGGGCTTGATACTTGTCGAAATTTACCATATATATTTCCCTCCACTCCGTACGGGTTCAATCGTTTCCAAACAGCATCTCCAGTGAAAATTTTGTAAAATGATTTGGAAACCGCCGCAAGTCGTGCGAAATCCAGGGGGCTAGGTTCGATGAATTGCGCTACTTGGTACCAAATGTCCTCACCCAGTGTTGAAGTCATGACATCATCCAGAGCAGGGCGGCCAAGGGTTGAGATTATGTTTAAGGTTCTCGCCATGATTTTCTTTATAAAGTCATTCAATCGCTAACAATCGCAGCTCGTCCCCAGTTTTGATGTAACGCCCGTGGTATGAGTTGGTATAAACGCGCAAGGGAGTATTTTAGAACTATTTGGTGTAATAAAGTATTCAAAATTACGCCACTATACACAAGAGATTACTACACCAGCTAATGTAGCACTTGTTGTAGCCTATATATCTCAGGTGGGTTGTCCAGAGCCCACTTTGAAGGACGGAATGTGCTCTAAGTCGGCTCGATCTCATATTTCACAGTCTGTGATACCTTTGTTTACTCTCTTTAATCATCTTCCTATATGATCTCGAATCTCGCGTACTTATCGCGCTGGAGATCCCTTACTCGAGCTTTAGACCAGTTGGGATTCTATTGTGGCTAATGGCCAGAGACACTATTTTTTGGCTCTATTCGAGAATTTTAGAGGGATTTGTGAGGTGTAAATGCGCTTTCCGCGTCGTCAGCTCTGACGCCCAAAATGTGGTACCGCATGAAACAAGGAAGAAAGATACTGGTGCGTACCCAATGCTTCCAGGAGGTTCCTAAAAGCCTCCTGAATCATATAAGCATTCTATTTTTCCGATATCTATAGAATTGAGCGTGTTTTTGGGAAAATCGCACGTCACGTGACTGTCTGTCGGCTCTAGTCTGTTCAAAAGATTCGAAATTCGTGGCGCCAGTGGTTTAATGGTAAAATACGACGTTGCCATCGTTGTGCTCCCGGTTCGATTCCGGGCTGGCGCATTCATTTTTCGTTTTTGCTGCTTTGATCAGCCTGGGGACCGAGTCACACTCATCAATCAGCCGTAAACGATACGGCCCTCGCCCAAAGAAGCTTCCCATGTTAATTCAAGCCACTAATATTGACTCAATTAGTATGAGTTTTGGTCCCGAGTTTGGTAAAAAGTATTTCGCGTTCCGCGATGGGCTTGTAAACCTTAATCATGGCTCTTTTGGAGCGGTGGCTAAACCGGTCCTGGAAGCCCAGAAGCAGGCGCTCGATAAAGTGCACGAGTTCCCTGATAAATACTACAGGTCAATTGCAATGGATACAGATCCTAGACTCGTTGTGCGGAGTAGAATTGCGCGGTTCGTCAATGCTAATGTTGACGATTTGGTCTGCGTATTCAGTGCCACCACTGCGTTCAATGCTGTGTTTAGAGCTTACCCATTCAAAAAAGGTGATAAAGTGGTCTATATGAGCAGTATTTACATCAATGATATCAATACCCTCAAGTTTCTCGCCGATAAACTGGGGATTGAGCTTGTGGAGTTTGTGGTTGATTACCCCCGAGTGACTGAGTCTGACTTTTTGGCGAGGTATCGGAAAACTCTGCGTGAGCACCGTCCCAAGATTGCCATTTTTGACACTGTGAGTTCAATGCCGAGTGAGGTTTTTCCTTGGGAACATATGTGTGAGATCTGTAGAGAGGAAAATGTGCTGAGCTTTGTTGATGGCGCGCACGGGATAGGACTGATTCCTATTTCTTTAAAGCAAGCGCGTCCGACATTCTTCTGCTCAAACCTGCACAAATGGTTCTTTGTGGGGCAGGGGGCATGCGTGTTCTACGTAGACCACGACTATCACTATCTAGTCAAGGGGTTTCCAATTGCTGCTTTTGATTCTTTAGATAATGATGATCCCAAGGGCTTGGCTAAAACCTTTGGTTACATGTCCACGATGGACTATTCTGCAATGGATTCAATTCCAGCAGCCTTTGAGTTTAGAGAGCAGTGGGGCGAGAGAGAAATTGTCGACTACCAGAATGACCTGAGTATTAAAGCGCGTGATTTAGTCTGCAATACTCTCAATGTGAAGCCCCTGACAACCAATAGCCCGACATGTGCTATGTTTACTGTGGACTGTCCTATACAACCCCAAGACGCAACAGGGTTTATAAACTACGTGGGTTATCGACTAATGAACAAGTGGAACACCTATATTCCAATTAGTCTCTACCGTGGTAACCTCTACATCAGGTTTAGTGCTACTATTTATCTCGACCTTGGATCATTCGAATACGGTCTTAAAGCTCTAAAGGAATGTTTCGACGCATATGAAGAGGAATTAGAAGAGCGAAGTGTATAGACCGCAGCACCTTTGTTTCTCGGTTTCTCAAATCTCTAAATTCTCGGTAGCGTCTTATTGCGGTAGCGACTGCTCGAACCGTGGCTTTTGCGTCATCATATACATATATACATTTATTCAAGTAAACTTTCCAGAGTTTTGCTGATTTCTTTGGGGTCATAAGTACCTTGAGTGGCTTTCATCACTTGGCCTAAAAGGAAACCGACCGAGCTCTTCTTACCTTTCTGGATGCGGGCAACAACGTCGGGATTTTCCGATATAACTTGCTGGCAAGCTTCCATTAGTGCGTCTTGCTGATTATCCTCATGGAGTCCGTACTCATCAATGAGTTGGCGCACACTTTTAACCTCGAGTAACTCCCCCGATTCTGCTAAAGAAGCCAGATGGTTGAGTACCAGTCGACCTGAAGCCGTAGTGATCTCTTTCTTGTCTATAAGTAGCAAAAATTCCACAAACAGATCTAAAGGAGGCAGCACCGATGTCTGTCCCAGCCATTTGTGTGTGAGCCAGTTAATCACTGAATCCTTATGCTGACCTCCCTGAGCCAAAAATTGAGAGTGTGCCGACTTGAAGAATTCAATGCATTCCATACTATTGTCCATAAGTGTATGGGCTTCAACGAGCTTAAGATTATAGGGACTGACCAACAATTCCTGGAAAATAGTGTCAGGAAGTTCCGGCAGTGTTTGTGATATTTTGGCAACAACAGACTCTGGAATACTAATTTCAGGAATTTCAGGGTCTGGCATATACCGATAGTCGATTGCTCCCTCTTTACCACGAAGTGTCCAGGTTTTCTTGCCGTCCCATCCGCGGGTCTCAGACACGAGCTTCTTCCCGGCCTTGATATCGGCTACCTGGCGTTTGAATTCGGCCTTGATTGCTGCTACAACCGCAGTTGTACTGAATAAGTTCTTTATTTCGCATCTTGGACCATCGAAACCATCATCGTGAGCACTGACATTAACATCCACACGCAATGCGCCTGTCTCCATAGTACCGGTACAAACACCCAAGTGCCGTAAAAGCAGCTGTAATTTGCGGACAAAAACACCGGCAGACTCGGCCGATCTAAAATCAGGCTCTGTAACCAGCTCTATTAATGGAGTGTTGGTTCTGTTGAGATCAATCAAAGCGAGATCGTCAACGTAGGTACTCTTGCCTGTATCTTGCTCTAGCTGTATCTGCTTGAGCCGCACCCTGACCTCTTCGCCATTTTTCCTAAAGTCGTGTTTGTGCAGGTCAAGGTGACCACCCTGAGCAAAAGGCCTATAGAATTGCGTTATTTGGTAGCCCGCTGGCTGATCAGGGTACATGTAATGCTTTCGATCAAAGGAGCATGTGGGTTGTACTTTGCAATCCAGGGCCAAGGCAGCTTTTATGCCGAGATGAACGCATTCCCAGTTTAACAATGGTTGAGTTCCGGGAAGCGCACAATCATAATACGAAACTTGTGAATTTGCAATAGCTGCAAAAGATGTGCGAGAGGGGCTGAATAGTTTTCGTATTGAAGCCAGTTGGGCATGTACTTCGAGGCCCACTTTAAGATACATATGACTGAGCGACTATGAGGACCGGGAGCTTAAGGTGGGGGGAGAGGCTCTGGGGGGAGAGGCTCTGAGTGAAGCAGTATAAGAAAAGTAAAATTTGATACATTCTTGGCCGTTTAAGGGCTCACAACTTGGGATTTTCTCTTCTAAGCAGCACGCTACATGCAGAGTTAAATTTCCCCCCTCCCAGGTCTCGCTTGTAGCGTTCACAAAAGCTCAATCAAAGCCGCCCCGAGTAAATATACTATAAATACCTCAAATAAACAATTAATCGCTCAATGATATGACCACAACTACTCAACAGCGACACTGGCAGCGCTGTAAAACAACCGCCTAGGCAAGCACTCACTTAGTTGTAGTCGACACTACACATTACATATACCGTTTGCTGCGCTAAGCTCATCAAGCTTCGTCTCCTCGTTCCAGCTGTTCATCACCCAATCACTACCCACAATGAATGGCCCCTTGTGACGAGCATACTGCGCTTTATGCTCTTTCACGTCACAAACAACATGTGTAACCATGTCGCTTTGGTCAAATAAACTTATTCTTCCCGAGCCAAACTTGATGTATCGGCTCAGCTCTCTAACGAGTCCCTCATCAAGCGCTGGATCAAAATATACGACTACACCATGAAACAATAGGCCTCGGGTATCCATGGTGCCATCATCAGTCTCCATTAGCCGATCCAGTGCAACATTTAGCTGGTCTTGTCCGCAGGGAAACGAAGGAATGTTCTCAAGAACTCGCGTAATGTCCTCGAACCTGTAACGGCGAGTATGGCTGATACCCACTGAATCTACTCTTTCTTCCGCTGCCCTCAGGTCCTCCTGGCTAGCAAAATAAAAGTGATCAGGCTCACATGGTAATACGCGCTCATTTTCAATGCAGTCGAATACCCACCTGGGGTGCACAACATGACCACTTTCTCCATCAATTATATGCGCTACTCGGGGCAATTTTGCATCGGAAATGAGTATACCGGCCTGTTTTATATCTCTTGTGATTTTACCGCCGTGTGAATGCAAAAGCTCCTCTAGTTCTGGCTGCCTCAAGTACTCTGGGTCGCGCACATCGCCGGCCACGAAGAAAGTGAGACCATCAAAGATCATGCTTTGTATTTCCCCCTCTTTGTTATCCATATTATCTTCATATTGGAATCGAGCCTTTTTCGCCACTTGGCGAGGGGCCGTTGTTGCAACTCGCTTGGTGCCTCCATTAGAGGGCTCTTGTTGCTCATTTACCTCAAGAAACTGCTCCAGTGTCAAGGCCTCCGTGTAAGACTTATCCTCCCTTAAGCTCACAAATCTAGGAAACCGGAGAGAATGACCGCAACTGAACTTATCAGTAGGCCATATCTGAGTAGCCTTCACCTCGAAAACTAGAGAGTCTTTAGGGTCAATTAGTTGGTGAGGGGTCTCATTTCCCAGAAGCACACCATCAGGAATCCTCTTGACATCAAAATCAATCCATTTCCCTTCGGTGAGGTGCTTGATTTTTTCGTACATTGCCATGCAAATTCCGTTTCCAACCTTGCAGACTGTGTATAACATCTCATGGTTTTCGCTTTGAACCGCACAAAGAAATGATGCCAATATACTTCCACGCTTACCACGACCATAGTAGCCACCGACTA
This sequence comes from Wickerhamiella occidentalis, assembly GCA_030582035.1. Lineage (NCBI taxonomy): Eukaryota > Fungi > Ascomycota > Dipodascomycetes > Dipodascales > Trichomonascaceae > Wickerhamiella > Wickerhamiella occidentalis. The sequence continues at coordinate 25,434 of JAKTWN010000008.1, forward strand.
CTACCAGATCAAAGTTCTCTGCTTCATACCCAGACATGAACTCAGGTTTTATCTTGATCCATGCGTCATTGTAGCCATCCACTGCATACTTTGAGAGAGGATTCTTGATGATGAGACCCTCAGATAGCTCCGAGATTGCTTTTTCAAACTCATCCTTGATCTGCTTTTCTGTAGACGCGAGCAAGTACGGTAATATTTGGATGCTTTGGTTGGGGGACTGGAGCACCATTTCCAGAGCACGTTTGCGCTCTTTGAGAGCAACACCTGTGAGGTCTTTGCCATTAAGATGAACGATATCAAAGGCCATGAAGAGTGGTTTGAACTGGCTGCTATCTTGGGCTGCTTGCTTGACTTTATTGAGGGGGCAGATCTCCTCATTTTTTATATCAAATGCAACCATTTCGCCATCCAAGACACAATCTTTGACCTTGGGATTGATTGATTTAGCCAGCTCACGGGATAGTGAACCGTTAGGGTCCGCAGCACTCTGGCCGTAGAGACTAGTGTACTCCTTACCCTTCCGACTGAAATACTTTGTGACATTGCCTGAGTCGCACCAATGGATCTGCATACGCTCACCATCCATTTTTTCTTCAATGTAGAACCCATCGGGCATCTCATCAACCACTGCCTTGAACTGTTGCATAGCCTTTTTACGGAACTTGGATCGCTGGGGCTTGAAACAAAATCCTGGTTTTATCGCTTGGTCTTTGGCCTCTAAGCGAATATCTCGGTCCCATAACTGATGGCACACTACTTTAAGGTCGTTTGTTACATTGAACAATGCTTGTGAATCTGGATGCCAACAGTGGAAAAATGTGTGTTCAGAGACATGTAGATGCATCGACTGTAGAATAATGCGAATAATCCATTTCATTTCAACAGCATTCATTTCTCCAATCAATGTGCGCAGGATAGCTACCTGCTCCGGGAACTTGGCCTGGGAAAGCTGTCCCAGCTGGGCGAGCACATCGTCCACAGTTAAACTGCTGTAGTCCAAGTTTGTGTCACGCTTGTCGATAATTTTATAAGCAATTTCTGGAAAATTACCGGCAGATCGCCCCTTTGTGCTTCTAAACTCCAGCAGTTGTTTAGCGTCTGCAGAGGTGGAATTGAGATTCATTGCCGCCACTAAGAGTTTTCCAAACTTGTGCTCCTTGATATTGTACAGTCTACGGGTGTTTTCACTATCCAAGTGGGGCAATATCAGCTGGAAAGCGGGATAAATGTCGTCACCCACATCCTGTCTCCACCGGCTGATAAACCCATTGATCAGCTCATGTCGTCTATCACGGATCCCTACGCCAGAGAGGCTGCTAATCTTTTCGAAAAATATCACCAAACGGCTAAATGGAGGTGATGTTTTGTTTGTAGATGGCAAGGAGATTTCCATTGACATGACAAACTCAAGCGGTCGCAGACCAGACTGCGGCAGTTGTTTGTGGTAGCGCGCTAGTAGAGCATCAAGAGTAGATGAAAATGTAATTATTGTTAAAAAATTAGAGTTTATATGATTAGCTTAGTCCATCTCTTCAGCGGCAGCAGTCTTGGTGCCAATAACGAAACGAGACTTGCCAGTGACCTCATCCTGCTCGTGCTCGATGGCAAGACGGGAAATGCGAGCAATGAGATTCTCAAGCTTGGCGTTGGCATTGGAGCGGTTAGCACGGCCAAGGTCAGCAAGAGCGGGAGCACGGTTAAGGACGAAAGCAAACACGGCAATGACAATAGTGACGAAGATGGAGTACAACCAAACAACAACACAGGTGACAATAGAAGTCCAACCATCGGCAGTCTCCTCAAAGAGATCTCTAGGGTTGGTCTCAAGAGTAGAACCAGGACCAGACATCCAACCAAAGAGGGCAAAGACAGTAGAAATGACATCAACACCAAAGATGGCGGCAACAAGCTGCCAGCTGGGGTAAGTCTGACCACCACGGGTAACAAAGATGAGCCAGTTTTCGGTAAGAGAGATCTCGAGGAAGAGAATCTCCTGAACGGAACCGTAGTTGTCAACAATACCACCGTTGGGCAAGTACATGGTAGCACGGATGACCCAAGTTCCGAGGGCAAGCAAAAGACCGAGGATGGAAGAGATAATCCAAATCTTGGGCAACTGCCACTCGACGGGGCGGGGCTCAAAGTGGGCGTTATCGTAGGCAACGGCAATGGTGGCCAAATCAGCGAAAAGAGCAATGAAGACAACAAGCTCAGCGCGAAGAGTCTCGTTGATGATAATCATAGAGGTAACAAGGTAGATCTCCAAGTGCAAGCACAAAGCAATACGGTACTGGATGTAAGCCTTCATACGCTGGAAAATCTGGCGAGCAACCTTAATGGCATCGACAATGGTAGAAAGACCAGGGGCAATGAAAACGATATCGGAAGCAGCCTGAGCAGCCTCAGTAGCACCCTCGACGGCGATACCACAGTCAGACTTCTTAAGGGAAGGAGCATCGTTGACACCATCACCAGTCATGGCAGTCAAGTGACCACGCTCCTGGAGCATCTCAACGACCTGGTACTTGTGCTCAGGGAAAACCTCGGCGAAACCATCAGCCTTCTCAACGAGATCGTGCTGGAGAGCACCAGTCAAACCACCATTAACAAGCTTATCAGAGTTGTAAACCTTGGTACCAAGAGCCAACATCTTACAAGTCTCCTTAGCAATGGCAATAGCATCACCAGTCAACATCTTGACGGAAAGACCGAGCTGCTGAGCCTCAACAATAGTCTGGGCAGTATCATCACGGGGAGGGTCGAAAAGAGAGATCATACCAAGCAACTGCCAGTCCTCATCACCCTTCTTGACAGCAACACCAAGAGAACGGAAACCACGGGAAGCGAACTCACGGGCCTTGTCCTTGTAGAGATCAGCCTGCTCAGGAGAGCAGTTGGAGAGCTGGAGAATGGCCTTGGGGGCACCCTTGGCGCAGGTGTAAGTCTCACCGTTGAGCTGGCAGACAGCAGTAATACGCTTGGAAACAGGGTCGAAAGGAGTGAAAGAGATAGTCTTCCATCCCTGTTGCATGATATCAAGAGCCTTGGGGTAGCGGCGGAGAGTGACAATGGTGATCTTATCAATGGGGTCAAGAGCCTTGATGTTGTGGGAAGAAGCAAGGGCAGCAACGGCCATCATCCAGTTGACATCAACACCCTCAGCAACGAAAGGCTCACGGATGGAAAGCTTGTTAGCAGTAAGGGTACCGGTCTTATCAGAGCAGAGGATATCAACACCAGCAAGAGACTCGATAGCAGTAAGCTTCTGAACAATAGCATCACGGTCAGCCAAGTAAGCGGCACCGACAGCCAAGGTGGTAGTGGTAACAACGGGAAGACCGACGGGGACACCAACAATGAGCAAGATAAGAACGTAGTGAAGCAAGTTGTTGGAGGAGTGCTCAGGGGTGGCGAGCTTGATGTGACGGAAGAAACCACCGATCCAAGCAATCAAGATCCAAGCAACAACCAAAACAAGCAAGGTGTAACCAATAGAGTTCATGATAGCCTTGAAGTGACCCTGGTCCTCGGCACCCTGAACCATAGAGGCAGTCTTACCGACGAAAGTGTTGGTACCAGTAGAAGTAACAATGACGAAAGCCTTACCACGCTTGCAGCCAGTGGTGTAGTAAATGTTGTCAGCCATGTACTTGTCAACAGCAAGAGACTCACCAGTAATAGAAGACTGGTCAACGGCGATAATGGAGTGACCCTGCTTGCGGCCGTGGTCCTCGTCGTCATCCATGTCATCGTCATCAGGGTGCTCACCCTTGGCAACAGCAGAGAGATCAGAGTTGATGTAATCGAGGTACTCAGCGTATCCAGCGGGATTATCGTAATCGCAAATAACACGGGCATCACCGGGAACGACGGTACCCTCCTCAACAATGGCAATGTCACCAGGGACAACCTCACGGGCAAGAATCTCTTGCTCATGACCATCACGAACAACAACAGCCTTCATAGCAATATTAGCCTTAAGCTTGGCGACAACGTCCTCAGCCTTAGACTCCTGGTACCAACCGACAAAGGCGTTAAGCATCAAAATACCAACAATAACACCGAAATCAATCCAGTCACGAAGACCGATAGCGAGGATAGCGGCAATCTCCATGACATTAAGAATAGGGCCGGAGAAGTATCCCAAGAAACGCAAAAAGATGTTCTGGTGCTCAGAAGTAAGCTCGTTGAAACCGGCCTTCTTGCGACGGATCTCAACCTCGGAGCTAGACAAACCGGCCTTCATGTCGGTGCTGAACCAAGACTCGGGAGCGACAAAACCGGCATCGGCATGGCCTTCATCAGCCTTCTTGGCCCAGAATTTCCACTTGGGAACAGGCTTGTGTTCCTGCTCCTCCTCGGCGGCAGCCTTCTCGGCAGCGAGGTCCTTTTCGTCACGGTAGGAAGCAACGTACTTGACAAGAGCAGCGTACTCCTCCAAGTTATCACCGGTGAAGGGTTCTTGATCTTTAATTTCTTCAGCCATGGTGGGGTATAGGGCCTAGCAGAGAATTCGGTTTGGGGATGTAGGTATCTTTTATATGCATACGGTCAAACGGAAATAATTTCTTTTTGATGCATATGCTGCAGACCACATGCCGTGCTCGGATTGGGTGGATGTAACTGCGCTGACTCAGTTGCCTCTTTGGGAAGACTCTCTCACTGCTAAAAGGTCATATATCGCCATTATTTTTTAGGATAAGTACATATAATCTCACTTGGCTCTATAGAATTTAATTATTACTAGGTTCTCGCTCACCTATCTCTCAATTTAGCGTCACCTTCATGTCCGACCCTGAAAGCGGCTGCAGGTCCGTGCATATTTACTAAATAGTACTTTTTTGTTATTATGGTGAGCTTCCTGCTCTAAATTTTTATAAATCATTGAAATCACCTGTTTATGAGCATACTATCTAGCTGGATACTCTGTATCTTGCTCCAGTAATGCTATTTCAAATTTTTCAACCCTGAGCCAATGACGGTACGGTAAACTTGGAAGGTCGTTGTGTGTCGGTCTAGGCCCGGAGTAGCCCGGATGGAAGTTTGAGTATGTCAGTATGTTATATGGGTGAATCAAGTAAGTTTGGTGTAAAATTGTGCCTAATTTCTCTTTGCCAACATTCAGTTTTTGCGTATCTACCAAATGCGCCATGACGCAATCGCCGGTGGATCAAATCAGTGGGAGTATGAAAAATTGAACACCCTCTGGCCTTAAAAAGATAGATAGACCTACTATATCTCTTGATCCCTGCATTTGAAAAGCAAGAGATTACATCTATGTGGTCCCTGATGCTTGTATTCCTACTACCTTTCACTTGCAATGTTTGTTTTGGTACGATGCATCATGTAGGGTATGCAGTGCATTCTGCAGTCGCAGCTCACGCTGCATTACACTACAGCTCCCGTCTCTGCTACCGACACCGATGGCAGAGACTGGGTCTAGGGTAAGGGCCGGTACCTTGAGTTGATGTTGAATGCCCGATTGATAGCGGTATTAGCAGTTGCTATGCTGCATTTTTGTCGACATTCTGGCAAAAAATACAGTTGAATTAAGTTATTAAACCTATAGTTCTAAACTTTTTACAGCAGCAATGGCCGGAACAAGGCTCTAGGTATGATCGGCCAGTCTGGCAGTCACGGGGTCTTGACCACTTTTGATCTGGTTGCCAGCCATTTACCTAAAGTTCAGGGGCGACCAGCCACATTTAAAATAAGAATGAGTTTAGATAGGATTTGTTAGAAATAGTTTAATTAAAGTTCTTAGCGATTGGGGGGTGTGATGCCAAAACAAAGTGGAGAGACACTGGTTGACTATTTACTCAGTTTTTGGGTTTCCACCCATGGTCGGCAAAATTCCTCGCTTATGTAAAGGCTATCCGTTTTGCTATGAGCTGATAAATACATTAGAGAATTGTAGTTTAAATATAGAACCAACAAATTGAAATAGATAGATCTCAAACACACTGGTAGCTGGATAAAAGCTGGAGGGGCGACGGTGGGCGGACTTGTCTTACATTCCAATCAGCTTACCGATCAAATCTGCATAGATAGCATAAAAACAATGCAGTGAGGTACGGTCCTTTCTAGATACTTTAGTTATTTTATGGCCAAGGAGGTTCCAAAACCGTGGCTGAATGATATTAATAGGTCAAACCTTCATTCTTGGCTATAATGCATTAGCACTTGCATATCTCATGCAGGGACTACTGGCTACCGATCTGTTGACGAGCTCCAACTTTTTCCAAACGCAGCATGCGTGATCCGGGACCAGTGGAAAGATGATCAGTAATTAACCACACCCTTAATGGCATCCACTACCCTCACAACATCAGGCACCTGAAATCGTTCAAATGCCAAAGAATTGGGGACATCCCAGCCGGTTACCCGTGTGACCGGTGCTTCGAGATACAAAAAGCACTTTTGTTGGATTGTAGCAGCTATTTCGGCGCTGATTCCATTAGTTTGCGGCGCTTCATGACTTACCAAGCACCTCCCCGTTTTGCGCACCGACTCAACAACAGTTTCTCGATCCCAGGGGGCGATAGTGCGCAGGTCGATAACCTCGCAGCTGATTCCGAGCTTTTCTGCCTGTTGAGCCGCTTCGTTAAGCACATAGACCTGAGTTCCGTACCCAACTAGAGTAACATCAGTTCCGGGTACTACAACCTCTGCCGTGTCCAGGGGTAATTCATAGTCCCCCACTGGGACATGCTCGATACTGGCACGATAAAGCATTTTAGGCTCCATGAAAATTACCGGATCGGGACTTCTAATGCTCGCCAACAAAAGCCCCTTGGCCTGTGCAGGACTCCGTGGCATCACTACCCTGAGTCCAGGACAATGCGAGAAGAATGCCTCTCCAGACTGAGAATGATACAGGCCACCGTGGCCCACCACTCCGCATGGCATGCGTACTGTTAGACCACCTACATGGTATTTGGATCCTGCACGGTATCGGTATTTGGCAGCCTCGCTAACCAGTTGATCAAATGCAGGAAACACATAGTCTGCGAATTGGATCTCTGCAATTGCCGTCTTGTCCATCGCAGCGTACCCAATTGCAAACCCAACAAGTCCCTGCTCACACAAGGGGGTATTAAAAACTCGCCCAGCCCCAAATCGGTTTTGCAGGTCTTTTGTACATCTGAAAACGCCTCCGAATTCAACGTCTTCACCTAAAACAATCGCGGACTCATCTGTTTCAAGTGCAATCTCCAGGGCGCTGTTGATGCTCGTGCACAGGTTCATGGAGACGGTGGGTCCTGCACTGGCAATCTCTCGATTTTTGCCGAGAATTGCAGCTGAATGGTATAGAAATGAGGCATTCGAGATGTCCAGGGCCTGAGAGTACCTGCGAATTTGGTTGACCAGCTTCATGATACTTCTTGAAGATATTGGGGTAAATGTGGGGGGATGCTAATGCAAGAGGGGATATTAAATACACATGCATTGGCGGGGGAAAACGCACCACTATGTTGAAAATATAGCTTAATATTTATCTGGATTCAATCGTAACTCATAATTTAATTTAATTTCATTCAATCATTGGCTTCTTGTTCATGATAGCACCCCCTCTAGCCGTTGGAGGCCCACCACGATCAACAAAGGTGGTACTCAGGCTACCAGTCGCATTTTGGTCGAGTACACTGGTCACAGGAGCCGCAAGTGGCTGGTTTAACAGGTTTTACTGGTCTGAGAATAGGAGTATTAGAGAAATGCATTGGAGAAGTCTCGTTCATACATACGTTGGTCTTATATAGCTGGCGCATCTTGGTGGTGTGATGGTGGTATGATCGGGAAATATCGGATGGAGTAGGGTTAAGTAGCAAGTGGTTTAATTTAGAATCTAGATGTCATTAGCGTGCTACTGGGGTGAGAGTGCGGTCACAATGGTGAGATAAGTGGAGTGATAGTCGAGAGACGCCCGTGAGCACGTCCCATGGGCAACATACATGAGTAGTAGCAACGGCAAGTACCGGCTAGCGAAAACTCGTCATGAGTCTGAGTTCGCAAGCATTTGTCTTGGCTGATTCTTTGATTTGGTGTTGGTTAAAAGCTGAGTGGTTTTTTTTTTTGTAAAGTGATCTATTTCCTAATCTATTCAAACACATAGATATAGTTTAATCTACTGATTGATCTTCAATAAAGGTTGTTTTGCATAATGAGTTTATTGAAATCTAAGCTTTCAAGCCTCGACACTGTCGACTTTCTGTACAACAACTGCCGTAGCAGCACCACCACCATTGCAAACTGCAGCCACGCCGTATTCGCCGTTCTTGAGCTCATGGAGCAAAGTGACCAAAATTCTGGCACCAGAAGCACCGACTGGGTGACCCAATGCAATGGCACCGCCCTTGGGGTTAACCTTGGAGGCATCGAGGCCTAAGATCTTATTGTTAGCAAGAGAAACACCAGCAAATGCTTCATTGATCTCCCACACACTAATATCATCTTTAGTGAGACCAGCCTTTTTGAGGGCCTTGGGGATCGCAAGAGAAGGTGCGATGGTGAAGTCAATGGGGTCAGTGGCAGCATCGGCGTAACTGATAATCTTGGCCAAGACATTGGCACCGTGCTTTTTGGCTGCTTCGCCACTGGCAACAACCAATGCAGCAGCTCCATCGTTTAGTGAGGAGGCATTGGCGGCAGTCACGGTACCTTCTTTCTCAAAGGCAGGACGCAGGGAAGCAATCTTATCGAGCTTAACAGCACCGGGGGCCTCGTCGGTATCTACAACAGTGGTTCCCTTACGGGATTTGATTTCAACCGGGACAATTTCATCCTTGAATGCACCAGACTGCACCGCGGCTTGAGCACGCTTATAACTCTCAATGGCAAAGTTATCCTGGTCCTCACGGGTGATATTTTCGCGACGGTTTGTGTTTTCACAGCAATTTCCCATATGAATCTTGTTGTATGGGTCAGTAAGAGCATCACCGACAATGGCATCAACAAGCTTGCCGCCGCCGAATCCGAGCGCGCGCTTGACATAAAAGGGGGACAGGGACATAGACTCTGTACCTCCAGCCAAGACAACCTGAGAATCGCCGAGCAGAATGCTTTGGGCAGCAAGACTGACCGTCTTGAGGCCACTGGCACAGACCTTGTTGATGGTGACTGCCTCAGCATTACTGGGGATTCCAGCGCCGATACCAACCTGACGAGCGGGGGCCTGACCTACATCAGCCTGAAGAACCTGTCCGAAAACAACCTCATCGACATTTTCGGGCTTGATGTTGGCGCGCTGGATGGCGGCTGCTGCTACTTTGGAACCGAGCTCGGTGGCAGGAACCTTGGAGAGGCCTCCGCTGAAATTGCCAATAGGAGTACGACAAGCAGAGAGAATATAGGCTGCAGATGACCGGGCACTGAAACTAAGACGCATATGAAGAAGCTCTGGTCAAGTGGGTGTGGGGAAGGTTGTGGAGAGGGTTAGGGGCCGTTTATACCGAGGGTTGCAGAATGAGGTCTTGTGAGCACTCACCTCGAAAGTCTCGATAAAATACTGAAATTTCAACTATTTTCATAGTCAGTTGTAGACTATGTTTGGTATTTGGGACTGTCTCGCGTGAGAAGCGAGCTGTTTATCTTGCGCACGTGCAAATACCCACCTGCGAATATAATTTACAAAGAGTTTCACCTAGATTATTCTGATTCTCCAACTCAGAATTTCATGTCCAACATATAACACACGGCTAAATTGTGTTACACTCCTGGCTCGCTCCAATCTTCTTCACTTCTACTAGCTACTTAACTACTGTAACTTACTAACACCGGACCCACCAATATGTTTTGGAAAAAGACAGAGAGTGTACTAGAGGTAGAAAGACCCAAACCGGTCCACCCTAGCGCTCCTCTCAACGTTAATCCTACAGACTATTTCAACAAGTACGGCTATCCTGTTCCTATTCAAGATCTGAGCGCTCATGAAGAGTTTGTTAGTCTTTACGACCGTGCCAAGCGTAATCCCGTGTGGGTTATTGAGCATTTGACTGCTGCAACCAAAAGTTTACGCGGTGGAGACCGCCAGAAGTCAATCTTCCAAGAAGACACGTCGATTCCTGACCAGTTCAGGGCCCGCCTCAAAGACTACTTCCGCTCAGGTTATGATCGCGGCCACCAGGCACCAGCTGCAGATGCAAAATTCAGCCAAAAGGCAATGAATGAAACCTTTTTATTGACCAATATCTCCCCACAAGTTGGCCAAGGCTTTAACCGTGATTACTGGGCCCACTTTGAGCGCTTCTGCAGAAACTTGACAGACAAATATTCGTCTGTACGCGTCATGACCGGTCCTCTCTACCTCCCCAAGAAAGATGCTGATGGAAAAATGCGCGTTACCTACGAGGTTATTGGAAACCCACCAAACATAGCCGTTCCAACTCATTTCTTCAAGTTGGTGGTAGCAGAGAACCCTACCTTGCCAAGCATCCCTACAAATGGTGTCGCCGTAGGAGCATTCGTACTACCAAACGCGCCCATAAGCAATGACACACCTCTAAGGTCTTTTGAGGTTCCTATCGATGCTATCGAGCGCGCGATTGGCTCTGAGCTGATGCCCAAATTGCCTCCTCCTCAGCGTCGCCAGCTGTGCCGCGAAATCAACTGTGCGATTGAAGTTGTAGAGTATAATGATGCTGTGAAGACCTTGACAGCGCCTAGAAACTAAAAAGTGGGCTTGTATAGTGTGTTCATGTCTCCTCTTGGGCGTACCCTGTAAACCGGCCCCAGAGTTTTGCAAATAATATATAGAGCTACATGCATAAATGGACCGATAGGTGCCTTAAAACACTAATATTCGACATGTCAGTTAAAGGCATCCGATACAATTGGGAGTGAAGCGTTAACGTCGGGAGTGCACTTGAGGCTCAAGCACTGGCGAGCCGTACTGCCAAACATTCCCTGTGTTTGGCCAAACAGACCACCTAGCAAACCCTGGAGAGATGGGAGTCCACCGAAAAGTTTACCTACAAGGTCCATAACTATCCGAGGAATGCTCATACTGGCACCCCATTGACCAGAGGGAATCACAAGTTTGGATCCCATCACCAGAACAAACCGAAACAATCCACCCAAGAACTCCATAGCACAAAGCAACAGTTGCGAGAAAACGGATACAAATTTGGAGAGGCCCTCGCTGAAAAGGCATGTCAAGTCTAACTGGAAACACTTTTCTCCAGCATTAATTATCAGCTTTACAATGTTTTCGCATTCAGTAATAAAATCATCGCCGAGAGCTTGCTCACCCAGCATTTTGGATTCAATACTGTTGCACATCTTGTTAATATCAGCGGCAATCTGAAGAACATCACCAACAATGGCATCGAGGGCAGCAGATCCTTCTGTGGAGCACCGCTTAGAGAGCTCAGTAGACCCAAACAGAGCAACATCATCTCCAGGAGGTTTCACAGATATCAAGTCAGTGGGGGCAGACAATGCCAGTGACATTATAGAAACCAAGTAGAGGAAAAGCATCATAATAACAGTTGAGATGATTGACTTGAAGTGAGCGAGGGGTATTTATATATTTTAGCAGTAATTAAGGAATCTGGAATAGATTAGCGCGCATGAACGATAAAGAGATCGCGTACATGACGCGCGGCACTGCCGCAGCTGCACACTGGTACCTTGAATAAGGTAAGGTACAAAGCATTAGGATTAGGATAAGGAGTGTGTGAGAAAAAAAAAATAACGGGACAAAAACTCTCAGTCTTCCTCTTCAACATCGTCAATACCGCGTGTATAAATGCCGAATTGGCACTCTTCCTCTGGCAAAATTGGCGAATCAACAACTCGGCATGTACGTGCATTGCCTTTGGCCTTTTTAAACATGAGACGTGTGGTACATCTGTGGCTCATGACGTGACCACCAATGGCCTTCTTTTGCTCGCCGTAACCACCATCCACAGTAGCAGTGACCTGGTTGGTGTACACCACCGCTACACCAAACTCATCGGCTATTGATTGCAGTGTGGCGAGCAGCTTGTTTAGTTCGCCTTGACGCTCGCTGAGCTCACCACGACCGGAGCGTTCGCTACGCAAATGTGCCATCACCGAATCAACGATGATCAAGGAGAACCGGGTTTGCGCCATGAGCTGTTTAGCTTGGTTAAGAAAGATCATCAGCTGCTCATGAGAGTATGCACGGCCAACAGCAACGTTGTTGATGGCGCTTTCATCATTGAGGCCGAAACGCTTAGCAGTAGCACGAATTCTCTCGGGACGGAATGAACCCTCGGTATCAATATAAAGAGCTTTGCCCTCACCACCACCTTGTTCCACTGGCAACTGGGCTGTGACAGCAAGAGTATGGCACAGCTGTGTTTTACCGGTACGATACTCGCCATAAATCTCAGTCAATGAGCCGGTCTCGATACCGCCACCAGTGAGCGCGTCGAGCTTGCTTGATCCGGTTTTCAGGCAAATGAGGTTAGCGCGTTCCTTCAAAATTTGGGCTGCAGTCTGGAATCCAATAGGCTGTGATTCACGCGCTTTCTCCATGATCATCTCGGCTTTTTTCTCTGAAATTCCGTTGATTTGACAGAGGTCGCGCTTGGAACAGTTGGCGATACCACGCACAGTGCAGTATCCGGCGGCCTCCAACTTGGCAATATCTTTGTCGGTGATCCCACCGCCGATCAGTTCTTTGGAGTGCTCGAATTGAGGAATCTCTTGTGCTTCCATAGAATAATAATATGCGCGTACCGTAAACAAAATGAGTAATGATATTTAAACACTTTGGGGTTAGGGCAACAAAATAACTATAGCAGCGAATTTCGTGAATGGAGGTGTTGTTGAGCTTTATGGTATGAACTAGAAGTTACCACCGTCTTTGTGGCTCTCGAAAAATTTCTCATTATCTGTAACGAGCAGTCTTAACTGGACCATTCGTACTACTACCGAAATGCAACCACATCTACCGGCTGTCCAGTGAGGGCCAACGCGTCGCGACAGTGACTAAGCATGCACGTTAATTAGCTAAACCCACACCCACACTCTTTTCACTGTTAGTACTCTTAGATGGAATTTGAAGCCCCAAGAGTCTACACAACTTCGGTTTATCCCTCTGTATCTGATGATCAAGATCTTTCACAGGTAAAAGATACTTTCCGCAGGTTTCTGCTGGAGTTTTACGAGGGAGATGCATACATCTACCGTGATCAGCTCAGACAAAACGTATTGGTTCGCCGCTACGCAATCAGAGTGAATGTTTTGCATCTTTTGGTGTACAATGAGAACCTGGGGCAGCGCCTTCACGACGAGCCGGGCCTTATGCTGCCAGTGTTTGAAGGGGCAGCTAAGGAAGTGGCTGACCGGATTGTTTTCGTTGATAACCCCGACAACCCGATTCCATACATCCAAGTTGTTTTGGATACAGAGGCCAACCCCACCACCCTTCGTGAGCTCAATTCCAGGCATGTCAGTCGCCTTGTGCGTATTCCGGGCATCATTATTTCCGCTAGCGCTCTAACATCAAAGGCGACAAAGCTCCATTTAGTTTGTAAAGAGTGCTTACATGTCGTGAACCAGGTTGTAGTTCCTGGGTTCTCCACTCTCCAGCTCCCTCGCCGATGTGAATCTCAGACAGTTAGTGGAGATGGTAACGGCTCTAAAGACTGTGGACCCGATCCGTATGTTGTTGCTCACGATAGAAGCAAATTTATTGATCAACAAGTACTCAAGTTGCAGGAGTCCCCTGAAATGGTGCCTGTCGGTGAGGTTCCTCGTAACATTCTAGTGACCGTTGACCGCACTTTAACTAACCAGTTCGTGCCAGGAACTCGTTGTACGTTTGTCGGTATTTATAGCGTTTATGACAACAACAAGGGTAATAGCAACGCTGGTGCTGTGGCTATCCGTAATCCTTATTTGCAGGTAGTGGGCTTCGAGGTTACCGGCCACAATAACCGTGGCAAGCAGATATTCACTGAACAAGAGGAACAGGAGTTCATCACACTCAGCCAAACGCCAGATCTTTTCGAGGTTTTCAGCCGCTCCATTGCCCCCTCAATCTACGGCCACGAGGATGTCAAAAAGAGTTTGACCTGCTTGCTCATGGGTGGAAGCCGCCGTATTCTCCCAGACTCTATGCGTTTACGTGGTGATATCAACGTGCTATTGATGGGTGATCCGGGAACAGCCAAATCTCAGATGCTCAAGTTTGTGGAGAAAGTTGCCCCCATCTGTATTTATACTTCAGGTAAGGGATCAAGTGCTGCTGGTCTTACTGCCTCAGTACAGCGTGATACTCACACGCGTGATTTTTACCTCGAGGGAGGTGCCATGGTGCTAGCTGATGGAGGTGTCGTGTGTATCGACGAGTTTGATAAAATGCGTGAGGACGACAGAGTAGCAATTCACGAAGCAATGGAGCAGCAAACTATCTCTATTGCTAAAGCGGGTATCATAACCGTCCTTAACTCACGTACTTCAGTCTTGGCAGCCGCTAACCCAGTCGAGGGCCGCTACAACGATAACAAATCTCCAGGTGAAAATATTGATTTCCAAAACACAATTTTGTCTCGTTTTGACATGATTTATGTCATTAAGGATACACATAGTGAGGATGAAGCAATCGCCTCGCATGTGCTCAACACACATCGGAATGGTGGTATGATTCAGGAAGAGGTTGAAGGTGAAATTCCAATTGATAAAATGCGCCGCTATATTACCTATTGCCGTGCTACATGTGCGCCCACGCTCGGGAAAGAAGGTAGCGAGGCCTTGGGTTCTAGCTTTGTTGAGTTTAGACAGTTGGTCAAGCAACACGAAGCCGAAAATAATGAACGTACCTCTGTGCCCGTCACTATCCGTCAGCTGGAAGCTCTAGTTCGTATTGCTGAGTCCATCGCGAAGCTTCATCTGTCCCCTGAAGTTACTGCCGAACATGTCCATGAAGCGATTCGGTTGTTTACAGGCTCAACAATGCAGGCACTACAAACAGAGAGATTGAGTGTCGACAGAGCGCGTAAAGTACGTGAGCTCGAAGAAAAAATCAGAAACAAACTTCGTGTGGGCTATGGCGTCAATCTTGATGCTATCCGCAACCAGTTCTGTGGCCATGGTGGTTACTCTAATATGGAACTGGATACAGCTCTCCTGGCACTTGAGAGAAGAGGAACAATTACCTATAGAAACCAGGGTAAGCGGGTTCACAAAATTGCTCCATAATCTTATTTAATTAATGTTGTTGTGAATATACTTTTAGGTATTACAGCTGCCGTTTTGATGTTGGTGGAGCTGGCCCCGCCCTGTAACGCGAATCCACCCACCGCTGCCAAAACCATGATGCAGAAATCAAGCACAGGGTATCAGCTGAGTTCAGATAAATCAATAAGAACGTCAAACAATAATAGCAATAATATATAACCTATGAGAAATTAAAACATCTCGGAGAAGACATTGGCGACGTATTCGGCGGCTTCCTGAAGCTCTTCGAACACTTCGTGACCGAGACCCTCGACCTTATCTTGGAAGCCAGCCAAAGAAGAGGAAGCGGGAGCGGCAAACTCAGCATCAGATGCCATGGCGGTGAAGAATTTATCAAGGTCCTTACCACCACCGTTGTAGACAAGCACATTAGGAGAGGCGCTGTCCAAGTCATCGAGGATGTCCTTTGTGCCAAAGGCAACAAGGTGCTTCTTCAACTGCTGAGGAGTGAGAGTAGCCTGAGCATAAGCACTCTTGGAGCTGGGCTGCAAGGAGAGGAAATAGGTGAGCAAACCACAGACATGGGGAGAGGCCATAGAAGTACCGCTCATAATCTGGGTGCTGTCCTTACCATCAGTACCAGTACTGAGAATATTGACACCAGGGGCAAACACATCAACACACTTGCCGTAGTTGGAGAAGTAAGCGCGGTCGTCGCCCAAAGTAGTGGCTCCAACAGTAATAGGGCCGGAGGCACCAGCAGGTGAAACGTTGCAGGCGTCCTGGTTCTCGTTTCCGGCAGCAACGGCAAAGTGAACACCGTTGTTGACGGCAGCGTTAACAGCCAAATCAAGACTGGGGGACTTTCCACCACCAAGAGACATATTTGCAGTGGTACCCTTCTTACCGTTGGCGATATTCTTCTTGTGTTGCTCAACAACATACTCGACACCACCAATAACGTCGCTCATGGAACCTGAACCATTGCTGCCAAGAACCTTGACGGCGACAACTTCGGCCGCCTTGGCAACACCATACTTGGATCCGGCAATTGTACCAGCGCAGTGAGTACCGTGACCATGGGCATCCTTGTCAACATCGTTGGCAGGAACAGTCTTGCCCCATTTGGCACGGCCCTCAAAGTCATCGTGGTCAGTGTAAATACCAGTATCAACAACATAGGCAACGACATCTTTGCCACCCTCATCGTCGTAAAGGTACTTGTTGAAGGAGCCAAGGCTCAAGCCCTTGCGGTGAGAAACACGGGCCAAACCCCAGGGGGCGCCGTTCTCGAGGTGCTCACTGGAGATGTAAACCTTGGAATCCTGCTCAACGTGGGCAACGAGAGGAGACATGCGAATAAATTCAATAGTTTCGGGAAGGAACTTACCGGCATAACCCTTGAAGTCACCAATGTCGAAAACTTTAGAGACACCAGAGTCCTCGCCGAGGGACGAATCACCGCCGTGCTCCTGGTGAGCCAAGCCAAGCAACTCAATGTGCTCGGTGATGAGACCAGGCTGGACACCCTTCTTGAATTGAATGATATAGGAGTCCTCAATAGCATGGGGGCGAGCGGATTGCGAGAGAATGAGGGGAGCTGGGATGTGCTCGGGGCGCTCGTCTGCGATTTTCATCAAATCATCGGCGTGCTTCTTGCCCTTGGCGCAATCCTTGCTCTTGGGCCACCACTTGCCTTTGCCGTGGTGTTTCTTGCCCTTGAACTTCTTGCCGCCCTGGCGCTTGGGAGGAGCAGAGGCCTTGAGACCGGCGAGCAATGGCTGAGCTGGGGGAACGATATCGCCGTGAACCTGCTGGATATCAAGAGGTTCGTCGGCCTCAAAGGGAAGGAAGAGTGCGTGGGCAGCAGGGAGTGCTGCAATCAAAACATTGGGGTTGACCATGATGATAGGGAACGGTTGAGGGGCAGCAGCTATTCTTATAAATGTAAAGGGGCGTGGGTTAGGGTGCATGTGACCTGCTATCGTGTGGCCGCATGGCGCCATTGCGTGCGCGATTATCAATAAAGAGGCTCTCTTTAACATAAATCTTACTACTAGTTTTGTATTTAATGAACTATTTTATTTGTTGACCTCGAGATGGCGCCTGCTCTTCAGCCCGGGTCCGGCGCATCCGGATTATTGAATCTGCGGGACACTCTTATCGGGGAGCATAAGTGGTAGGGTGGGGCATCCAATTGAGGCTGGTTTGAAGCAGAATTCTTGAGGTACGTCAATTTATTAACCTATAAAAGCATCAGAATGATTTTGTCAGTGCCAAAACTATTAGATTGGATGTCTATATTCCACGTAGATAGTAAATCAAACGCAGATCTCAGTTTGCGACTGCATGTCCCATGTCTCAATTAGGAGCGTGTTATGTCATTATCAAGGACCAAAGGGGTTAAGGAATAGGTTGATCGGATAAGGGTGGCCTCTCGAAAACTGAAACGTGTCTTTTAGTCATATTTAGACAATTGCAGCGTTGGAATTATTGCCAGTGACCTCAATCGCGTCAACTGATTCAATTTAATCGATGCACTTCTGACGTGAGCGGTACCAACCGGCAGACACACACATGTGAAGTCCACCAGTGCACCGTCTCCAACCGGATTACATTCCTTCCTCTCGAGACCACAGCACTCTACATGAAAAGGTTCAACGTAGCGCACCAAAAGGTCAGCGTTGACATCGACCTCGCATCAAAATCAATAAAAGGATGGACTGAGCTCACAGTTATTCCTCTGATTTCGGATCTTAAGAGTATTGAGCTGGATGCCCGACAGCTAACGGTTAGCTCTGTACAGGTTAATACAATTTCAGCAGAATTTGAGCATTCCGATTTAATAAAAAATCCTCCAGAGCGCGATGGAAATATATACAAGCACCAGATGCTCCATGCTCGCCACGCACCAACCCTGGAAGGTACTCGAGGACTCGTGATTTCAATCCCTCCAGAAATCAATGTGGCAGAGTCTGGTGATACTTTTGTGGTTGAAGGAGCCCAGAACTATGCCGCTCTTACCATCAGGATTGCGTTCGAGGTGGTTGCCCCAATGGAGGGCATTAATTTTGTGACCAGCGGAAAACCGAGTACTTGGCACGCTTATACTACACATAGAGCCATTGCTCAATCCACTAGCTGTTGGTTGCCATGCTTGGATAGCTTTAGTGAGCTGTGCACCTTTGAACTCGAGTTTAGTGTTCCAAAGACAGTGGGGGACATCACAAGCACCCAGTCTGAGGACGAAGAACCCGACGAGACGGAAATTATCGTGGTTTGCAACAATAATGCGCCGACCCAGGTGGCACACCCTACCAATAACTCAAAAAAAATCGTGCGCTTTGAGATGTTTACCCCTATTTTCGCCCATCACTTGGGGTTCACCGTTGGACCCTTCCAGCAGGTGCCCATGAACAGCTCTGATGAAGCAGCAGAAAGCAGCAGTGGTATGCCATTTTGTATTTTCGCACTTCAGAGTAAAATCGAGATGGTAAGACACTGTTGCGGTATTTATTCCAAGGCCATGGAGTACTTCACTCGTGAGTTTGGCTCATTTCCCTTTTCAGCATATTCCATTTGCTTTGTATCCGATTTGCCCGGGTCAGCAGCGGATGCAGCTGCCCTTTCAATTGTTTCTGATCGCTTGCTGTTTCCACCCCAGGTTATCGAGCCTTTGTTTGATCACACTCAGCCATTAATTCGATGCCTTGCAGCGCAATGGTGTGGTGTTAACATTATTGCTGCCACCTGGGACGATGTTTGGGTAACTGAGGGTATTGCATTGTACATGACGCATACGTTCATTCGCCGCTTAATGGGTAACAATGAGTATCGTATGAGAATGAAGATGTTTGTCGACGAAATCACCCGTGAGGACATTAATATGCCGCCAATCGGAAGCCCTCAATTCAGGTTCCCTGCGACAACTACTGATCTTGAGTTTATTAGACTCAAAGCACCGATGGTCCTCTATATTTTGAATCGCCGCATGACAAAAACCGATAGATCACTAGGGCTATCACGTGTTATTCCAAAGATTCTGTTACAGAGTATGTCAGGCGACCTGAATTCTCAGATTTCAACTGCCCATTTTCAAAAACTGTGCGAGCGTGTTGCCCACCACCGTCTAGATGCCTTTTTCAACGAATGGGTTCATGGATCTGGTTACCCTATTTTCCGGGTTACGCAGCGCTTCAACAAGAAAAGAATGTTCATTGAAATGGGAATTGGGCAGGTTCAAAGCCGCGAGCTGCCAGAAGAGATTCTTCGCGATCATAAGTTTTTGGATAGAGCTGTGAACGATATTATCAACCAGGAGCAGGGTAGGACCTACAGTGTAGCACCCTCATTTACTGGTCCCATGACAATTCGTATCCACGAAGCCGATGGAACACCTTACGAGCATGTTGTTGACCTCAAGGAGAATTTCACTAAATTGGATATTCAGTACAATACAAAGTACAAACGCCTCAAACGGAATCAAAAGTTCAAGTCTCATGATGGAGAACCTGAAGATGGCCTTATCAACTGTCTCGGTGATGTACTGATGAAGAGTAGCGATATGGCTAAATGGAAGCTGACCGACTGGGGTCATGACGAGGAGGAGTTTATGTTCAATGAGGCGTTCGAGTGGATTCGCGTAGATTCCGATTTTGAGTGGATCTGTAAGATGTTCTTGGGGCAGCCCGACTACATGTACGCCTCTCAGCTCCAACAAGACCGTGATGTGGTAGCCCAATATGACGCGGTTACATTTTTCTCCACACAGCCAGCAAATCCAATTTACTCTTCAATCTTGACAAGAACTTTAATGGATTGGCGTTACTTTTATCAGGTACGAGTGCATGCTGCGAGAGGCCTCGCCAATAATGCTACTGAACAGATCGACTATCTCGGTAAATTTCACTTGTTCAAGGCATTCGAAGAAATGTGCTGCTTTGAAGATAGTCTGATCCCTCGCGCTAACGATTTTAATGATTTCCCCAACTATTTTGTTCAAAAAGCATTAATTGAATCCCTGGCCCAAGTCCGTGACAAAGAAGGCCATTGCCCAGAAGATATTTGCCGATTTCTGCTGGATTTGATTCGCTATAATGAAAACTCTGGTAATCCGTACAGCGATAGCTTCTATTTGTGCACCGTCATTAGAGCAGTGGTTGAGGCCGTCAAGAGCCTTGATATCACTATGCTGAGCGAGCCAAAGTTTCAGGAATTCACCTCGCGGGTTGTGTCCGAGATTGACAAATGCCAGCGTCTTGACTCTTGGTTACCATCTTACCACCATATTATCACAACAACTGCTATTTATCAGGACGAGGTCCTCATTAGGCTGGGCTATGGTACTCCTAGAATGAGCAAGCTTCTCGCAGATACTACCCCAGAGAATTCGCCAGATATTCGGTTGGCAGCGTTCCAGGTGATATTGGAGCTTGGAGGGTATCGGGAGCCCTCCATTGTCAAATATGTATTTGAAACTATGCTGGGTGATGGGTCGTTATTGATCCGGTGGGGCTTGATGTGCAAGCTTCAGAAGCTAGTTGGCGTCATCGCCATAGAAGGAGAATATCACAATGAGCCGGAAAGAGTGGATATGATGAAGGCGCGCCAGGAAGCGATAGCTCGTTCTTCAGTTCACACTGCGATCCCCCTTGTCCGTTCATATTTAGGCAAATACCAGGCTCTGAGCAATCAAATCTGGCTAGCGCTGCATGATCCCCGTGCAAGCAGTATCGTGAGACGTATTCTATTCGACATGTGCCGTGTCCTATATGTTGCTGAACAGAGCAAAAAGAACTATCAGTTGACGGCGAGAAGAAGAGGTGAGGACTTTATGATGGTACTGAGATACCGCAATGTTAATAAAACGCCGCGACTTAAACTGAGTACGAAACCTGAGCATCCAGAAGAAGAGGAAGAGCAGCCCTTGAAGCCTATGAAGCTCAAGCTTAAGATCGGTTTTAGTTAGGCCTAAGCTTGCAACCCCACTTTTAAGATAATGAAATTTAATTTATAGTCGACTTTGTTATATACGATAGCTGTTTGGTATCTTGACACCGTTGTGGGCGATAGTTCATCAATTAAGAGTATTAATAAATATATTTATGTACTTGGTAATGCTGTCCTACAGACAGGACACTCGAGTTTACGCTCCATCCATTCTTGAAGGCACTGAGAATGGAAAACATGGCGACAAGGGGTTACCATATACTTGCGGCGAGCCAGCACGGATGCAGCACTATTACCTTCAAGCGCCAGCCTTACTGGGTTCATACATATGGGGCAATCTACTTGTTTGAATCCTTGCTCTTCTCCCTGCTGTATTGGTAGCTCCGAGGTATGCAGTAGGGCCTCCAAGTCGGTATTAAGGATCGGGTGGTAGTCATGACTGTCAATAACCAGAAATTTCGGGAAAAAGAAATCACCACCCAAGTAGTACTGAGCACTGATCAGCATAACTTGCAACCATTGCCAGGCTAAAAGTGTCCATCCTAATTCCGGATCATAACGGTGATAGCCCACATTGTGTGGATAAAAGCACATGTACAGGATAGGGGCAATTCTCAAGACACTTGACCCGTAGACATATTTTAAAAGAAAAGGCTTGGAGAACCCATGGCGAGCACTTCGGTAAATTTGGGGCCACCAGTTGGAATAGAAGATCAAAAGGATACTCCACTCGACAATTTTCCGATTTTGATCACTAAAGCCATAGCTTGACAAAACAAGCATGCATAGCACAACAATACAGATATACAGGCGTGAGTTGATCATGGCACTCACTTGCACCGAGGTATAGTCCGGGGAAGACTCACCCTCGCCAAGCTGGGAGTGAAAAATAGATACGAGATAGTGAATTTGAACGGCAGTGATGAAACTGAAAATTACCACAACAATGGCCATAAGTTGGAGGGCAAAAGCCCGCTCAATGGTGCTCACCAGGCACACCACACCGACTAGCCCATCAGGTAAGACTGTGAGGGCCACTGACCAAAACGAGATACGATATGTGGCAGTGGGGGAGCTTGTACTCTGAACTTGTAATATGGTCAGCGAGTAGAGAGCAATAAATAGTCCCAATACTATTACGAGACTGTGGCGTAGCCTCACTCTAAACTGTTCGAGCCGTTCACCAGAAGCTTTAATGTGCATGCTCTGACCGCAGTTGGGAGAGTATACGACTGCTTCCAGCTGTACTGAGGGCGCTGATCGTGTCGGCCTACCGATTGGGGCTGCTAGCTCTTGCTCAATGGCATCCATTTCCTGCTGCGATAAGGTGCTGCTTGGCTTGGACCGCCCATACATCACCCACTCACAATCGCCCGCTTGATCGAGCCTTTCCTGAAAGTCAGTAAATGTGTAAGTTTGGGTATCGTTGGCAACCAGTTGTTTGATAATTTCCTGGGCGTCTTCTAGACCAGCGAGTGGTGGGGAGATAAATGGCAGGGCTTTGATACCGCTAAATTTCAGCGATTTTGTGGCTGTTATAAAATGTCCTGAATGCAGGTGGAAACCGTGCATAGTAACTGCCTCCGTGCCCACATAAAACGACGCTCGCACCACCGCCGCTGATTCCAAGCGCATACCCTGAACGATATTAACCTGGATCTTGTTTGCTGTATCGAGTTTCAAAGGTGTTGGGGGTTCTACCGTTTCATTGTATCTCGCCAAATCCATTGGCTGCGTTGTTAAATTAGGGCCCGTGAGGTATTGCCCGTGCAGTATCGAGCTCATATTGCTGTAATAGACGCCCTCACTTTCCGGTAACCACAAATCAGCGACTTGATGATCGAGTTGTTGGGGGATAAAGGCATTCAAATGCGAAGCGTTCGAGATTGGGTGAACTCCAGTGAAGTTCAAGGCCGATAATGACGTTCCCAGCTTTGACTTTAGCTGCTCGGTTTCGTAGCGAGTAACATTGAGCCATGTTTCGAACTGGTATTTTTGCTGCTGTGATTTTTGTTCCTCTGGCTCCATACGGGACCATAAAAGCACTAGACATATCACTAGTAGAACTAGTGCATACATCATGGCACAAGAATTACCGACACGGGTCGTAGTAATCGGGTTGGGTACGAAAGGCCTCATGTTGTGGATGTTGAATAAATATGCGCTAAAGTAGTACACGAAAATGTTGTGTTGGCCACAAAGACCAATAACAATGTAAACAAAGTTGCTTCCCTCTTACCCATGCCCAGCAGTCCTGACCTAGCCCCGGATTCAGAGTTTTCAAACGCCGAAGCGGTAAAGCTACGCTCTTACAAGTCGGCAAGCGTAATTGAAGTATCACCTAGACCAATTGAGCTGGAAAAACACCAGGAGGGCCTACCCGTTCAGGATCCTGAGCTCGCGACGATCTCTACTCAACCAAGTGAAATGCTCGCAGAAATAGAATCTCCCGTGCCGCCTGCAAAGAAACGAATCTGCTACCTTTGGTCGATAATAATAGCGCTTTCAGTGGCTACAGTACCTCTTGTAGTACTCGTGGCAGTCGAATATTGGCCCGAGCCTAAGCTGCCAACGTCCCACATGATGGTATCAGACCGCATAATGTTCAATAGTAGGCTGCCTAATCTGCTTGACCTACTCGAGCTTTATTCTCAGAAACGGGTATCGCTTTACTATGAGCTAGGATCTCCCCTTGAAGCAATTATGTTCCCCAATGTCCAGGGCCTTGTTTTACCCAAACCTCAAGAGATGGATCCAGAGGTATTTAAACTCATCACTCAAGTTCTGGAATATATAAAACCGGTAAGTGTAGTTCTTTAAATGGCTGAGCTGATCCGAGAAGCTAATCTATACACAAGAGTATTAGGCCATGGGCGAGTGATTCATTAAGAGGATAGGAGGTGGTGGGGATAGCTACATAATAGAAACTCAATATAAATCAATTTCGCCAAGTGGATACCAGGAAATATTCTTGAAATTGCCTAGAAGAGCTTGGGTCGACATACCCACCAGGATTTAAACTCACTTGGCCGGTAGCCTTGTATCGATATTTATTACCTAATGGTGGATGCGGAGCGCCAGAACTTTGGGGACACAGCACAGAATGCATCCAACGCGATTTACGAGCTCAATTCAGATGTGCGCAGACTCAAACAGCTCTGCTCGCGATCCAAACCATCTCATAACCTGTCAAAACTCGTAGCAGATGTCGCTACCAAGTGTGAGCACACAAGCCAAGTTATTGAGGCCCTGAATCATCACACCGATCTCTCAGTAACTGAGCGGCTTCAGCAGCAACAAATAACCAAGGAGTTTAACCTGATTGTCAAGGACATAGCCTCTCTCCAGCAAAAAGCGGGACACTTGTTACGGCAACAAGTGGCTGCTGCACAGGAACCGCAGGATCCTGCATTAGAGCCAGATTCGGCAGCCGATTCTCAAGGGAGAGGTGGAGGCTCGCTTATTCAGGTGCTGGAGCAGCTGGATCAAGGCACAGTAGATTTGCACCAGCAGCTCATTGAGGAGCGTGAGCTGGAGATTGGCGAGATTCAGCGGGGCATGAATGAGATCAATGCCATTTTTAGCGATCTCGGAACCATGATCCAGGAACAGGGCGCTCAGCTCGACACCGTCGAGGATCACGTAACCGATATTGCCGGTTCGACTTCGGCGGCTCAGCGTGAACTGGTACGTGCGGAAAATTACCAGCGTAGTCGCGGTCGGTGGAGCTGCTACTGTCTACTGGCTTTATTGGTAATAACTGTGATTGTCGCCCTCACCTTTGTTTAGCCGGGTGGCGAATATATCTTCATCTGCATTTCACGCATTTGGATACGCAATGACATAACGCATTGATGCACCTCACCGCATTAGGCCAGCCTCTACCAGCCTCCTCAGCCCATTGAATTGTATGGAGTTAGCGGGATAAATCCAGAAATAGAATATAGAGAAATGCTTTTCAAAATGACATTAGTTTTTTTCCGGAAAAATTGCTTGTGGCGCACATTATAATTTGGTTTAGTCATTAGTACTGATTGGGTTGCCCGACAACGTTGCAATAAATGACCCCCCTCTCTAGGCCCGAGTTTGCGAAGGCGCTGTACAAATTTCAATTCCTCGCTTCTGGGAATCATTGGCAGTTGTTTTCATTTTATATAAATCATCCAATTAAGCAAATTTTCTCCCTCCAGCCTTTACTACCATTCCCCCTTATCGTCGTATAAGTTGTGGCACCTCATGCAATGCACCTCTCCGGGTATTCGCATTGGGTAAGCAGCCTGCGCCTAATATAAAACCCCGGGTCGCCCCCTCCGTCCACTCTTCTAGTAAAGATGAAGTTGCTTAGCCTTACTTCGTTGTTGGCATTGGGCCAATGTGGAATGTTTGACTCTCTCGAGGATATTGTCGAGGGTACTTTTGATGATCTTTTGGGCGGAGCCGCTCGCGCTTCCAATTCCGCCGCTGATTTGTTGCTTTCCCTCTCTTCCAAGGGTGAATCCGTGCTCGGAGATGTTCCCGCTGGCGCCATTGAGGCCTGGAATGCCGTTCTTGAGCAGGTACCTAACGGTGCTCAGCAGCTCAAGGATGACATTCTCAAGGAGATCTCCAAACGCACTTCCCCCAAGAAGTCCAAGAAGGGAACCTCCACATCTGAGTTTGAGATCCTGGTTGAGGACCCCCGTTTCCCCAACCATAAGGTTCGCGCTACCGATCCCTCCAAGTTGGGCGTCGATGACGTCAAGCAGTACTCTGGTTACTTGGATGTTGAGGATGCGGATAAGCACTTCTTCTTCTGGTTCTTTGAGTCTCGTAACGATCCCAAGAATGACCCCGTCGTTCTTTGGTTGAACGGTGGCCCTGGTTGCTCCTCCTTGACTGGTCTGTTCTTTGAGTTGGGACCCGCCACAATTGGAGAGGACCTCAAACCCAAGAACAACAAATACTCTTGGAACTCTAACGCCAACGTGATTTTCTTGGATCAGCCCGTCGGTGTTGGCTTCAGCTATGGCGATGACGCTGTCAGTGATACTGTCAGCGCTGGCAAGGACACTTATGCTTTCCTTGAGTTGTTTTTCAAGCAGTTCCCTGAGTATGCAGGACGTGACTTCCATATTGCTGGTGAGTCTTATGCTGGTCACTACATCCCCGTTTTTGGTAGCGAGATTCTGAGCCACGATGACAAGCACTTTAACTTGACCTCGGTGCTTATTGGTAACGGTCTCACTGACCCTCTCCGTCAATACGACTCTTATGAGCCCATGGCTTGCGGTGGCGGTGGTGCCGACCCCGTTGTTGATCCTGAAGGATGCCAGAACATGCTTGATTCTCAGGACCGCTGCAACTCCTTCATCAGCAGCTGCTACGAGTCTAAGAGTGCCTGGACTTGTGTTCCTGCCAGTATTTACTGCAACAATGTCGAGCTTCGTCCTTACCAGGAAACTGGCCGCAATGTTTACGATGTTCGTGAGGACTGTGAGGGCGGTGGCCTCTGCTACCCCCAGCTCGATGTCATTGATAAATATCTCAATCAGGAAAGCGTCAAGGAAGCTGTTGGTGCCGCTGGTATCGAGACTTATCAGGGCTGTAACATGGACATCAACACTAACTTCCTTTTCCACGGTGACTGGATGCAGCCTTACTACACTGCTGTTCAAGACCTTTTGGTCAAGGATGTTCCTGTCTTGATTTACGCTGGTGATAAGGACTTTATTTGCAACTGGCTTGGAAATGAAGTGTGGAGCCGTGAGCTCGAGTGGGCCGGCCACAAGCAGTTTGCTGCCAAGAAGTTGAGCCCCTGGACCCTCAAGAAGAGCGGCAAGGAAGTCGGACAAGTCCGTAACCACAAGCATTTCACTTTCTTGCGTGTTTATGAGGCTGGCCACATGGTTCCTTACAACCAGCCCGAGGCTAGTTTGGAGATGCTCAACAGATGGATCAAGGGTGACTTCACTTATGCCTAGTCCAGTATAGAGTAGTTTGATAGCTTATATATTTAACGCGTTACGTATTATACGACCCGTTCTCGGCAGATATGTTGGGTGCCAGCTACTTCGATGCTCATCAAGGATCTCATCTAGCCCCATGATCAAGTGCTTGATTTTTTAAACAAGTTTTGATATAGTACGACGTGCTTTAGGATGAAGCTATATACAGCATCAGTAGGCTTTTACTGATTAGTTCTCGATTGCGGCCATACCTGCAATAAACTCTTTTTGCCTTTTTTTATACTGAGTATAGACACCAATATCTACACTTGGTTTGAGTTCCTTGACCAGTTTTGGTGTCCAGCCAGGGCGAGTACCAGTGGCTGTCCAATATGCTTGGATAGCCGCACCTCGCGCGACATATTCACCAGCCTCAGGCACTAAAATTGGGATCCCAAAGACCCTTGCAGCAATGTCTTGTACCAATGGATTGACACTGGCACCGCCAATAAGATAGACTCGTTTTGCGTCTACACCTTGAGCTTCGACTGCACGAATACCATCCATCAGAGTGCACACCAGAGCTTCAAAATGTGCTCTGGCAATGTTGTTGGCAAAAGCGTTGCTCAGTGTGAGGCCCATAATAGAGGCATTAGCATTGGGGAGGTTAGGAGTCCGCTCACCCTCATAGTAGGGCACCAGCACCACCCCACCAGACATGGGCTCGGCACTTTCCGCAAGCTTGTTGAGCTGTTCGAATCCATCGAGTCCTAATGAATTAATGGCACTGGTGAGAATGCGGGCACCGTTCAGCGTACACAGTAAAGGCAACATGCGGCCAGTACCGTCTGCGAATCCAGCAACTGTGCCAGTAGGGTCCATAATTTTAGAGTCAGAAGGTGCAAAAACAGCACCACTGGTGCCGATACTTGCCACTACGTCACCTGGTCGTGTGTTGAGACCCAAAGCACCGCCGGCATTATCGCCCAGACCAGGACCCACAAGGATTCCATTAAAAGTACCAGCAGATTCGCTTGGACCCAAAACGCGAGGAAGAATAACCTTTGCACTACTATCATCACCATTTTTCGCGACTTTGCCAGCCTCTCTAGCTGGTCTACCAAAAGACCGCTCAAACAGTTCAAAGTCATAGGACCCAGAATTACCATCCCAGTACGCAGTACCGCTGACATCACTTCTATCGGTTACCAGGGCCTCCAGGTCGGGGTTTTCTGGGCCATAGCCCATCAGCCTCCAGGTGAGGTAGTCATGAGGGAGGGCGACCGCGGCCACTTGAGCAGCATTCTCGGGCTCATTATCGCGAAGCCACCTCAATTTTGTAGCAGTGAAGCTGGCCACAGGCACGAGCCCAATTCTCTCGGCATAGCGATGAGGACCACCCAGCTCGTCTATGAGTTCCTTGGCGGCCATTGCGCTACGATTGTCGTTCCATAGGAGGGCTTTTCGAATAACAAGACCGCTGGAGTTCAAGGCGACCATCCCATGTTGTTGAGCAGCAATGGAAATTCCCTTGACGCCCCCTAGGCCGCCTGCCCGTTCAATCGCTAATTCAAGTGCCCGCCACCATTCCTCGGGATCAACCTCGGTTCCTGTTGGGTGAACAGCATAACCAGTACGCACAGTAGACCCTTCATTGTCTAGAATGACCACTTTACACCCCTGGGTGGACGAGTCGACGCCAGCATAGAGTGTCATAGTCAACAAGGTGAAGCCCACCCAGTTACTGGGAAATTGTCGTGCCTATTGTGGGGGAGATGCATATTCCCCCAGATTCCATGAATATTTTATTATTGAAAAAATTACAATCTAGCCGATATACCATGAATACTAGTTTCTAGTTTTAGAGCTGGCAGTTCGGTCGGAGCTGGTGGTAATATCGCGAGGGCGGTCACCAGTGGGGGCGCTCAAGGTCGAGTTTGCCTTGACAACTACTGCGCTACCAGACTTGAGCAGAGAATTAGACTGGCAAAGGGCTTCCTGCTCTTCAAAAAGCTCAGAATGAGAGTCTTGCTCGAGCTCAGGCTCAAAGTCATACTCATCTGCCTCCATGGACTCAGGATCAAACTCGAAATCAGACTCGTCGAAATCAAACTCAACAGAAGGATCCTCATACTCAAGAGAGCCAGAATCGGCGCCAACTTCCTCAAGGGTGTTTTCGGTGTTGAGTTTAGACGCACTGGTCTCACCCTTCGTAGACTGGGGGACAAAATTGGAATCAGGCTCAGATGTATCAGTGAGATGGGTCAAGAAATCATCTTCAAAGTCAGTACGACTGCGATCCCCCTCATGAACGCTGCTGTTGCGAGCATGCGCATTGGTCGTGGAGTTGATAATAGCAGCAGAGTGAGTAGTAGCATTGACCGGAACAAGGTGAGTGCCATTAAACTTGGCCGCAGGACCATTGCTGTTAACGGTGAGGCCGGATCCAGACAATGCATGGGTAGCGTTGGTGCTGTTTAATTTGGCACCTGCGGCCACTGTACTGTTGAGAGCATTGATAGGAATGCGAGTGCCTCTAACCACAGCAAGCTTAGAGTCGGAAGTAGTGTTCACAGCAGTCAAGTGGGTGAGCGCAGTACCATTGGTAATGAGGAGGTTAGATTCAGCCTCACCAGTCTTGTTGCGGTGTGCATGAGTACCGTTATGGTGAGTACCATTATGATGGGCGTGCGTGCCATTGTGGTGACTAGAGTGGATACTATTATTAGCAGCAAGGGTAGAGCTTTCGTTTACAGACCCCTCACTGCTCCTAAGAATTCCCTGAGCTTCATCGACTTGGTCGTCAATTTCTTGCTCTTCCTCTGAACCATCGGTGAGGTGCTCATTCTCAGTCTCAACAGGATCCTGACGAAGGGGCTTGTCTGTGACAATGGGATGGTCAACGGGTGTATCATCAATCATAACATTTGCTTTCAGAGCGTCGGAAGATGAGGAGTCAGAGTCAGTGTTAGAATCAGTGGATTGAGCAACCTTGTCATCGCTTGATTGAGTAGGCTCGTCAGCCTTGACATCAGTGCTTACCACAGACGCTGAAGAAGTCTCAGAGGCGCTGTCAGTAGGAGCAGAGGTAGTAGTAGCATCTGTAGATTCAGATACCGTCGCAGAGACAGAACTAAGCGTTGAATCGGTAGATGACTGGCTAGAGACATCACTAGAGGTAGAGGTAGATGCATCAACAGAAATTGTAGTGGAGTTGGTGGACGGGGAAGAAGAGCTAATGGAGAAGGACTGAGTGAACTGAGCAGACTGCACGTTCTGGGTGGACTGGGATACTACAGCAGAGTCAGTAGTCTGGGAGGAATCAGAAGTATCAACAGAACTGGAACTACCGTGAGCACCGCTGCCACTATACACGCTAACAGTAGGAACATGCTGTGGGGAGCTGGTCACGGTGAGTTGGATTTGAGAGGATATCGTGGAATGAATCCCTTGAATAACGCTTACAGTATTGGTTGCGCTACCTGCGCCGTCTTTACTACGCCTGTGAACACCACCCATATGCCGCAGTTCGTCGACATCAGCCTGGGGAATATGGTTGACTCTTGGATCACGGTGAGCGGCAACTGCGCCAGTAGCAAAGATTAACACAACCCACATCATGTTGGCATTGAGTCAACTAGCACCTAGTATATATACATGTGTGAGGCAAGGTGGCAATGCGGTCAAGAGGAAGTCGGCAGGATGAGACCAAATGCCACAGTTTAACAGAGCTGGTGATTCTTAAACACGATATTTCAAACACCACAGTCAATAAAATAAATATTCCTACTTTTTCTAAATATTTGCTGTTATCTATTGGGTTGCATGGTGGACCCGCTTTGATGCAGATAGAGGCCCCCGATAGTAGACTGGGTAGGACGGAACAATGCGGTATCAATTCAGACCGATGAGACCGATCGCAGCACGAAGCGAATGCAGGGCCAAACCAGAAACGTCCAATCGCATCGCCTCCAATCTTTATCTCGATTACCTGTCTCTCGGATAAATTATATTGTGGCACCCACGTGACTGATGTTTAATGTGGTCCCCCAAGGTTCACTTTTAATAAGGCTCACATGGCTCAGCAAAGTAAGATTGCATAAATTAACTACCTAAGGTCTACAGACTATCAGCCGTGAGATAGGGCACGGCGGTATAAATAATTTACTCGCTGTTGTCAAACGAGAGAACAGAAGCACTGCTCTTCATGGGGCGCAAGCTGGGGCGAACGTGCTGAGGAGCATTAGGATCCCACCAAGCTTTTTGATGAATACAGGCACCACTCAAGCAGCCACAAGTGAGGTGGTGTGTGGAGTCGGTGGTCTTATCTTGCATGATAAGACTGGGAACGACTTTAGGAAGAGCATTAGTCTTCTTAGGAGGAGAGGCAGGGATGTAGTGTTCCTGATAAAACTGATTGATAGAAGCAGAATCCATTGTTGTGTAAATAAGTTTTTTGTGTGTGGGAGGTGTGAGAAATTAAACTGGCACTGGAGGCGAATGTGAGATCTTTATATATTATCGCTCGATGGTTGGATTTTTTGTATGCATATGCATCTTCATAGCCACCCCCTTTTGCACCCTAGCCCCATGCAGTGTGCATATAAGATGTAAAAAACTGCCACAAAATATAAGTAATGGAAAAACAAATTTTCCAATTTGTACAAGTACGCTGTATGTTTGCTCAAAATTGTGTTTTTTCTCCACATTTACTCCTATCTTCTCGAAAACACCCACCTCGTTTCCGCAAGAGGTGAGGTCACGTGCTCGGACGCACGGCTGCATGTTTAATCTTAGGCCTAAAAATGGAAGTTACTCTGAAACTAGAGCAAACAAGTAAAGAAGCAGCATTAATTTACTTTGATTAGATATTAATGCCTCAATAGTATCATAGATTCAATTATTACCACTATCACACTTGAAACAAGCCAGCCTCCGCCTTCTTGTTGTCACAAGCTTGCGAGTCACCGTGCACCTCGCATGAGCCAAATATGAAAGGGGTGTGACTGATGAAAATGTAATAAATGATAGTGAAAAAACTAAAACAAGAATACAGATGGGAGTGAAAGTTTTATTTAAGATGATCAGTTTCTTCTTGATTGCAATTCTTGGACGGACATGGCCTCACATCGATATGCACATGATATGCACACCGATTGAAAAGTCTTCTGGACTGATAACGCTTTTGCGTCGAAGGTGGTCTAGAAACTAGTGGTGTACTGATTTCTCACTCTCGGTAGGTTTGATCATGAAGGTGTTTCGAAAAAATTGAGCAGCAAGTTTAACACAGAGTACAATTAAGTTGTTGCTATGTCTCGCGAAGATTGGACCTCTGATATTTCAAACAGCAGTTGATAGGATAGGAGATAGCATCCGGCTAAAAAAATAGGGTCATTTTCATACTTGTTGCTCTGGCTATGGCTTGAAATTATGATTTGCAGACATGTGGCTAATTGGGGGCGAGAGAAATTTCCCAATTGGGCATTTACCCCAGATTTTGCCAGCCCCCTCGATAGCACCCTTGATCCGAACTCGTGTCCGTGATCTTCGACATATAGCGTGCTTTTGTAGTCTAGTATATGGATAAATTAATGGGAGTTCAAGCGTTTACATATTCCGGTGATTTCACGCCACAGAATGTCCACCTTGGCTTGCGTTTCCGTTATCTCCTCGTTCAGCCTTAATACACGGCCGTCGATTTCCGCAGTCTCGCGCTCTATGTTTTTTATACTCTCCATACGGTCGTTTCTGAGAATACAAGCTGTTAGATCGCGTGGCGAAACTTCTCTGATGTCGAGAGGTGCATCTGCCGGCCCCGTACTCTGTCCCTTTTCGTGCCTTATTTGACGACCACGCGCGTTTTCGACGCACTCCTGTAGCCTATCGAGGTTCTCGTGCACGCGGTTTTCTTGAAAGATAATTTGGCAATCTCGGTCTGCGTGGTTCTGGAACCATTCTCGGACTTGGGTATGGACATCTTTGAGGTCGTGCTTGTGTATTTGTTGGGACATTAACTCAGGGAATACTTCTGTCATTTTCTTCCAGCTACATTTGTGGAATATCTCGGCGATTGATCGTTCGTAAACTGTGTTGAACGCGGCGCTTCTGTCGCTCATGATACAAAACGAGAACGCGAAGAAGCTTAGTAATAAGCCAACTACTAGTTAGTCATCCTAAAGGTCTCTTAATAAAGGACCCTCTTTGGAGATCAATAGCCGGCACCCCGGGAAATATATGGGATTTACACTCAAAGAGACATCTGAAGTGCCTAAACTGGCCCTTAGGGCAATGAGGTTTCAGCACTCGGAAACAGGACTCCAGCACATCCATGTGCACCGCCCTGACCCCAACAGAGTGTTCTCACTGGCGTTCAAAACGCAGGCTCCCGATAGAAGCGGTGTTCCGCACATTCTGGAGCACACCACCCTGTGTGGATCGCAAAAATACCCTGTCAGAGATCCATTTTTCAAGATGCAAACAAGGTCTTTGGCAAACTATATGAATGCCCTTACTGGCACGGACTACACCTATTACCCGTTTGCAACAACCAACAAGCAGGATTACTTTAACCTTCAACAAGTTTATATGGACAGTGTCTTTGATCCACTTTTGAGGCTCGAAGACTTCAATCAGGAAGGCTGGCGACTTGAAAACAAGGTAGTGGGGGACGCGCAGTCTCCCCTCGAGTTTAAGGGTGTGGTATATAATGAGATGAAAGGCCAAATGAGTATGCCCGCGTATTACTTTTGGACCAACTATTTCCAAAGCATTTACCCTTCGCTCGAGTATTCGGCCGGCGACCCACTGCATATTCCAGACTTGACTTATGACCAGTTGGTCAAGTATCATCACTCGAAATACCACCCAGATAACTGCCATACGTTCAGTTACGGTGATTTTGATGCACAAGAAGCGTTGGAGCCTCTTGACAAGTACCTCAATGGGCTCACTCTTAAAGGTAAGGCAGCCATCTCCTCGAAACTTCCTCAACCAATTTCACTCGAGTCTCCCGTCAAAGTAGTCACAAAGGGCCCCATTGATCCGATGTATGATCAGAATAAACAGCATAAAGTCTCTTTGACATGGTACGTTGGTAACCCGGCCGATGTGACACAGACATTGGCGTGGAGAGTACTGGGCCTGCTATTAACTGATGGTCATGCCTCACCCTTTTATCAGTCAATTATTGATACTGGGCTTGCTCCAGAGTTTACTGTCAATACTGGCATGGAGGATACACCTGGTAAGCTCATGTTTACGATTGGTGCTCAGGGCCTCGGTGCTGATGGAATTGAGGAATTCAAGAAGGTTGTCAGAAAAACCTGTGAAAAGATCATTGAAACTGGATTCCCTCAAAGCCGAATTGATGCAATCATCAACCAGGCTGAGCTTAGCGACCGAGAGATTGACGCCAATTTTGGTATGAGTTTGTTAAGCCGCGTTGTCGGTCGCGTTTTCCACCCTAATGATGATGTTATGGATACGCTCGATAATGAGGTTCTGCTCAATAAATTCAAGAGCCTGGTGCGTGATGACCCTCGCTGGTTCCAGAATCAGCTCCAGGAAATGATTAAAACTCACGCCTTTGAATTCATCATGGAGCCCAGCGCAACTTTTGAACAAGACCTTGCATCTCAAGAAACCAAGTTACTTGACTCACGTACCTCCAAACTTAGCGAGGATGATAAAAAACACATTCTTGAGCGAGGCATTGAACTTGAAAAAAATCAGAGCGCTCCACAAGATGTTGAGCTTTTACCCAAGGTTACCCCAGCTGATATTAACCCCAATACAAAGGATTTCCCCGTTTCCTGGAAAACGTATTTAGGTGGATGCAACTTTGCAGTACGCGAGACTCCACTCAATGGCCTCAGCTATATCAATCTTTCCCGTGATTTGTCCCAAATTCCTAAAAATTTGATTCCTTACCTCACAATGTATAGCGAGTCTTTGACCAATTTGGGAACTCATCACCGCTCTATGGCCGAGCTCGAAGATCTCATTAAGCTCAATACCGGTGGACTATCAGCTAGTGCCGGAAGCAGACGTCAGTATAATAAGCCAGTCATGTTGAGCCTTGGCTATGGTACTTATGGTCTCGACTCTCGCATCGACAAGATGTACGAGCTTCTTCAAGAAGTGGCTACGTCTCCCAAATTCGAGAATGTGAGCAAAATCAAGAGCCTTATCGATGGATCTGCCGGAAACATCATGAACTCTTTGTCTCAATCAGGCCACTCATACGCTATTGGTGTTGCTTCTGCAGCTGTCTCTACTCGTAAAGCACTCGATGCGATGGTTGGGGGATTTGGCTACATCAAGCAGCTCAAACATCATAGCCAATTGGATGAATCCCAGCTTAAAAGTGAACTGGTTCCCATCTTGGAACAGATTCATGCACAACCCTGGAATGTCAAGGGCTCTATTTTATCTGGCAACTTGCGATTACACACCAGTGCACTTGAGCGCACTTTAGGAGCTCTGGGAGCTTCTCCAGCATCGCAAAACGGTATTGAAGGAATTGAGCTTGCCAATAAAAAGACTTTTGTACCGCTTCCTTTCCAAGTTAGCTACGTCGGTGCTACCACAAAGGGCCCTACATATGAGCACAAGGATAGTGCAGCACTCACGATTCTCGCTAACTTGCTCACCAATAGATATTTGCATACCGAAATTCGTGAAAAGGGCGGCGCATATGGTGGTGGCGCGAGCTATAACTCTCTTGAAGGGCTGATGAACTTTTACTCTTATCGGGACCCATCGCCCCTTGGATCTCTTAGCACGATCAGAGGTGCCGGTAAGTGGGCTGCTAATAATAAGTGGACTCAGAGCGATGTGGATGAAGGCAAAGTGGGTGTGTTCCAGGGCATTGATAGCCCTATGAGCCCTCGGGGTGAGCTGGCCCATGCTACTTCAACCGGCCTCACACTTGAGCAACGCCAAAAGCGTCGTGAGAATCTGCTCAATGTTACTGCTGAAGACCTTAATCGCGTGGCTACTGAGTATCTCACAGATACCGCCTCGGCTGGTGTCTGCGTTATTGGTCCCGGTTCAGGACTTGATGGCTTTGAGACACTAGAGATCTGAAAAATTGAAGCAACAAAACACCAAACAATGCTCGATTAATGTACATAAATATAATGCTAGATACAAGTAGTAGAGACTCCTCAAAGCTGGAACTTACGCTTGTCTTTCTCCATATCGGGGCGATGCTGCCATGCAATTTCATTACCACGGATACCCTTCTGAATCCTGCGTAACTTAAGAGTGAACTGAGGCCCTAATTCTTGCAACCCCACCCTTTCTTCGCTCTTAAACAGGTAACGGTGACGCCTAAAAAAGATATAGTCACGCTGGTTGTGGAGGGTGACTACCTGGCGGCCTTCAAACTCTGGGCGATGAGGAAACAAAGACTGGAAAAGACGGCCAATGGTTTGACCCATGCGGGTGGTAAAGTTATTGAGCATGAGTTCCGGCACATGGTCAGTAGCACGACCATGACCTTTGAGGTTTTCTGGTAAAATAAGACTCGAGACCGAGAAATAGAAAGTTGGGCCCTCGGGTAAATGCACAAAAGTCAGGCCGGTGACTTTTTTCTTGTCCTCATTAACCACAATCAAATCAGTAAAATTGCGGTTTTGGCAAAGTCTCGCAATATCCTTGATTTCAAACTGGGATTTACGCTTGACAAATTGGGAATTGGGAAAAATCTCCATCAATAACTCGGCGAAAACGTAGGCCTGGCGACGAGCACTCTTATTAGTGGTGATGAGAACTTTGGGGGGTTTGCCGTCGACAAAGTACGAATCAAACTCATCAGCTTCAATCTCTGTACCAATAGTCTCGTCATAGACACGCTTCGACTCAATGGTCTCGGTTTTGTTTGTAGCCAATCTTTCCTCTTTAAGTTCAGGATTTTCCTCTTCTTCGCGCTTACGGCTCTGGCGCATTTTATGACGAGACTTGTTTGTTTCATCTTTAATTTTAGCCAGAACTTCTCCGCGGCGCATTTTATTGCGGATTTTGCTCACTTGATCTTTGGTTAGTGCCATTTTGAACGAAGAAAAAGTAAATGGAGAGAGAGAGGTTTTGAAATTTTATTCCATAAGCAATCGATGCTCAAGTCATTTCAGGGCACCGGTTATCTGTACCACGAGGGTCCTCCAGAAAAACCAGTGGTTGTATTCATTCCTGGCAACCCGGGTATTAGCGATTACTACCGTGAATATATTCAACATGTGCACGATAAGACTGGGTTTGAATGTGTAGTGTTATCACAGCTAGGCTCCGATATCCACAATGCTGAGTCACGCTCCACTGTGCAACCAGTGCACACTCTGGATGATCAGATCAAGCACAAGGTAGGGTTTATTAAACAGCTTCAAGGCCGTCAAGTATACGTCTTGGGGCATTCAATTGGTGCGTGGATGGCACAGCGCGTGGCTACCCAATGCCCAGGGGTCAAGTTTGTTGGCCTCCTGACCCCTACTCTCAGTGATATCGCTCAGAGTGATCGTGGTCAAGCGCTCACCAGATTCAAGGATACTTGTGGACTCTGGGGCGTTTCATTTGTGATTGGAATAGTCAAACTCATCAACTGGCTGCCCTCATTTATTTTAAAGCTGATTGTGGGTCGTGTTGTACCACGTACAAGTTTTGATGCCACGCTCGGAATTGTGAGATCCCCGGGAATCATTCGCCAGATTCTGGTTATGGGTTTCGAGGAAATGGATCGTGTAGGTGCTGGTGTGGAACAAAGTGATATTGCTGGGTTTTGGGACTCCAAGGCCCACAAATGGTTGCTCTACGCAGAGCATGACCACTGGGTTCCTGATCGCACAAGGGCCGAAACCATCGAGGCAATCAAGGAGAAGAAGGATGTAAAGATACAAATTGAGGACGTCGCTCACGCATTTGTTTTGAAAAGTAGCAAGAAAGTTGCAGAGTGGACTATCGAGGCGTTCCCGTAATCAGCCCCGTTTACAAGCCCCTCAACACCGTAATATACATGCAAAATGATCAATTAAATCGATCAAGCAAAACTAAATAGAGAAAATATGTGGCTATCAAGTTGTTTTGGTGGTCCCCCCCAATCGCATAATCTCAACGGTCCCCTGATCCCCCACACATCTGTAATCATGATACACCGCTCTCTCCGTTCATCAGTACTTCAATTGTCCCGTCATAGTAGCTTATTACACACAGGACCATGGACGTTTGAAGATGATATGAGCTTGACACATGCAAAGTGTCTCGATGCAACCCTTGCTGGTCACCTTCCTATTCCTACAGAGCCCCGCACTGTGGGCAGTCCTGCTACACCCGGCAGTCACCTTGTTTTTTTCAATCATACGTTTCCAGAATCTCAATTAAGCACTGACGGATATGATAATTCTCAGGCGCCTGAAGGAAACTTCCCCAATCGGAGATGGTATGGTGGCAGTGTAGCCTTTAACATTAATACACAGCTCAAGTTGGGAAAACCAGCCGTTTGCCAGGAATTTATCTCAGATGTGAGGGCTCCCGGCGATGGAAAACGAGTCAATGTCAATATTGAGCGTGAGATGCGCAATGTCGGTGACGAAACCTGGGCAGTGCGGGAAAGACGCTCAATGTTCTATTTTGGGAACGATAGCCCTCTAATTGGACGGCAGTTTAAACATATTGAGCCCAAGTATTCTCCCGCATACACCCATCTTGTGCAGCCAAGCCGTATTTTATTGTTTCGGTACTCGGCGCTTAATTTCAACTCGCATTTGATTCACTATGATACAATCTACTCTCGCGAACAAGAGAAACTACCAGAGGTGATTGTTCAAGGCCCGCTCATGGTCACAATGCTGCTGTGGTGGTTCAGCGAGTCGCTACTCAAAAACAGCAACTCTGCTCGGAGAATCTCAACATTCACTTATCGAAATCTTGCACCAATGACTGTAGATGAGGGTGCTTTATTGTGCGCGG
Source organism: Wickerhamiella occidentalis (assembly GCA_030582035.1). Lineage (NCBI taxonomy): Eukaryota > Fungi > Ascomycota > Dipodascomycetes > Dipodascales > Trichomonascaceae > Wickerhamiella > Wickerhamiella occidentalis. The sequence continues at coordinate 64,418 of JAKTWN010000008.1, forward strand.
CACCCATCACCCAGGATCTGTTTGAAGTATGGATTCAAGACCCCAAAGGCGGTGTCGTTTTGAGCGGGCAATTAGTATTGCAATAAGCTAGCAGCACTAGTTCACCACGTACCTAGTTGTGAAGGAACTTACTGTGAATAGCTACGGTAGGTATTATGGATTTGCAATAGCAGCCTCCCAGGACTCATGTAGACCTTGAACTCGCTCCTGTAGTACATATGTGTTGGATTTACTGACCTTATAGTTGTCAAATAATCAAGTCTAATGAAAACATCTGCATATGTGTTTAGTACTGTTAGCTTTCGATATACCATATGATGCCTCTGCTATGCGTAAGGTCCAGACTCAAATAGCGCGCACCCATCAACTCCATTCTTATAGTTATCCCCCAAACTTTCCTCAATGTTTCTCCATTTTGTCATTTGGTCTTCCGTTTTCGGGTCCAAGTCCACTATCCGGGCGCGCACCCATACTCCGCAGTGAAAGGACCACCCGGTGCCTTTTGGCGGAGTATTCTGTGCAGTGGAGCTTCCTTCAATCAATATGGTACAGTCTCGCGCACTCATCGCATCTAGAAACTCGGGTGTAGACGGATCAAAAACCGAGGGGCCCTGTTGGCACTCTGCCAGTCTGTCGAGTAGGTCACGGGCCTTGAGGAATTCTGAAACTGCACCGGAGTGCTTTGCATGCATTTCATGAAGTATATCGGGCAGATTTTCCCGTTTCCGTAACTTCAAAGGACACCATCTTCGGTTCTTGCCACGTAAAGTGTCAACGGCACAAGTGCGGCAAGCACGAGCATTTGCAGGTGCATCAGGGCTTTGAATGAGCCATTTTGGCTTGAATTCTACAAGCAACATATCTTTTCCGATATGATCCATTAGGATAGCTGGCCCAAAGTGGGGGTCCTCCACTACCTCAAAATCGCCAATATATTCAGGTAACCGGTCTTTCCACTCATGATAGTACTTGAGAATCTTGTTGGGATCTTTATTGGCTTTTGAAACCCGAAGGAGGCCTTTGGGGTGGATGTATATGGTGTTTGCGTTGCCAGCTCCAAGAATGGGGTACATGAGATAAGGTCAAGAGATGCTCGTTCCACATGTGCCTATATAGGCGCAGAGTACGACATAGTATTCTAACTATAAGGCCAAAAGTTAGTGCACTACGTGAAGCAATGGATGGTGCTCAAGACACGATTGGAAGGCCAAAGAGACAAGGCTAAAGAATCGTGCATTCTGGAAGCAATCTGTGCTATCCAATGGAACACACAGTAATAACTGAAAATAATTCTGAAAACCATTAAAACTGCATAAAATTAGTTTCTATCGCTAGGCCCTCTCGCTTATGGTCAAGTCCCTAACACTGCTTTCCCACCTTCACTCACGTCATCATGGTCGATATTCCTACAGTGCTTTCAACGCTCCGACTACAAGTCGATGAGGATCTCCAACCGCTTATCCTCGAGATGGAAGATCTATGGGAGCGCAAGCTGTGGTACCAGCTCACTGAAACTGTGATCAAGCTGTTCAGGGACCCGCGCAGTGAACCGATCCGGTTCCGGTTGTTTGAAAGCTTCATTTCCACATTTGAGGCAAATCTCAACAAACTCGCATTTGTTTCATTGGCAATTACCGCCAGCAGTAACCGCGGCCCACAAGAATCGCTCAATTTCCTTACCGCCATTGCCGCGGATATGGAGAAGGAACAAGAGGTGTGGGTTTATGTCCAACTTCACATTGCCCAGCTATATGTTAGGATGCACGATTTGCCGAAAGCAAAGAAAATCATCGACCAGTGCTCGCGCTTGAAAGATGACTTGCCCATCACAAACGTCGTAGTAACCGCCGCTTATTATGGTACTTCGTGTGAGTACTACAAGGTGAAGAATGATTACACCGCCTACTACCGTCACGCACTCTTGTATTTGGCGTGTATCAACCTCGATGATCTCGATAATGAGACCAAACAAGCCCGCGTATACGATTTAGCGGTTGCAGCGCTTCTCGGCGACAAAATTTATAACTTTGGTGAGCTTGTGATGCACCCTATTTTGTCTTGTCTTGACGGACAGTATCAGTGGCTTCAGGATCTTGTGCACGCAGTAAACTCTGGTGATATGAAGGCATTCCACGCCCAACGCGGTAACCTCAGCAAGGCACCCCTCTTGGAGAGCAACTCGGGTTTCCTCGACCAAAAAATCTGTCTGATGGCGTTGTGTGAGTGCGTTTTCAAGCGTGGCGCTACCGACCGGATCTTGTCCTTTGACACTATTGCCAAGGAAACTCATCTTCATGCCGAGAGCGCAGTAGAGATTTTACTTTTGAAGGCTTTCTCCATGGACCTGATGCGGGGAAGTATTGATCAAATCGACAAGACCGTAAGCATCTCCTGGTTACAGCCCAGAATCCTTAATATCCAGCAGATTGCCCAGATGAGGGACAAGCTTAGAGGATGGGATCTCGAGGTCCAGAATTTGGGCAAATGGATGCACAAAGAGGGTGAGAGTATTTGGGTTAACTAATAGCTATAGCAAGTATGGTAGAAATGAGCATTATGGTCTTTAGAAGTGAGATGAAACCCTCTGGATTCGGTCTGGGTTGTCTCACCTGTTACCCAATACAACCAGGGTCTGCTCAAGCATAACTCAAAGTCTAAATAATTGATGGTGCCAAATGACGATTTGCTCAACTGAGCCACCAGTCATAAGTCAACCCTCGGACCCCTTGGCAAATCGGTCAGCCTCCCCCATAGTGGGAGGTGCTTTGCTAGTTTTTTAAGCAAATTAGGCAGAAAATAACCAAAAACACTATATCATCAAATACATGCTACAACGAGTTAACAGCGCATATCTTACCCCACCCCACCCTACGTCTAATCGGATCCTTGATCTCGGAAATATGCTAAAATTTATGACGCTTTATGATAGAAAGGTGCCCAGGATATTGGCAGATCAAGCGACATCGGCGGGCGCCGCGATACGGGCTCGCCCAATCAGCGGCCGATTAGCCATGCACATGAGAATTTTTCTTGGATCTGACTGCACTGTGCCAGTTAAATAATGAGAAAAAGCGGATAAGAACATGCTTAGAATTATAGTTAAAAGTTTCTTATCAGAAATATTCATGCCCCTTACACCCAAGCACCACTTCTCCTTCCTTTTTATGCATGATAACGCACCCCATTCCCAACAGGGTATATAGTAGTAGTCATGACCTTTCCTTGCACTTGACTGCATGAGCCACACATCAATGGAAAAAACTGCATCGATAGATGTTAACGCCTATGATACGGAGGCTGCAGCCGTGGATAACGTCTCTCGTGGAAATGCATTCCAGCGGTTCGTCGATAGCTTCAAACCTGCTGATATCCCCGACTTTGCCAAGGAAGGGCTCACCGAGGAAGAAATCAAAATCGCCATGACTGAGCACGCACCCCTCAAGCGTGGTCTCAAGGCTCGTCACTTGAGTATGTTGGCGATCGGTGGCTCCATTGGTTCGGGTCTTTTTATCGGTAGCGGCAACTCATTTGCTTCAGGTGGTGCCGCCGGCGTGGTTATCTCATTCGCAGTTGTTGGTTTGATGTTGTTTGCCGTTATGCAGTGCCTAGGAGAGCTCGCGGTTCAGTATCCGGTCCAGGGTGCATTTTACATTTACGCACAGCGTTTCATGGATAAGAGCTGGGGTTTCGCGCTTGGTTGGAATTATGCCTTGCAGTGGCTCACAACTTTGCCGCTAGAGCTAATCGCTGCTGCTGTTTTGCTTGACTTTTGGAACTCCGACAATAATGGCGCCACTAATGTAAGTAAAGCTGCCTGGATTGCGTTGTTTTACTCGCTCATTTTATTTATCAACCTGTTTGGTGTCAAAGGTTACGGTGAATCTGAGTTTATCTTCTCGATTATCAAAGTTATTGCCGTTGTTGGGTTCTGCATCTTTGGCATTGTTGCAATCTGTGGAGGAACTGCACCTGATCACCGCTTTTATGGAGCAGAATTCTGGCATAATCCGGGCCCATTCACGCATGGGTTCAAGGGTGTGTGTACCTGTTTTATCAATGCGGCTTTTGCATTCTCTGGATCCGAGATGGCGGGTCTCGCCGCTGGTGAAACGGAAAACCCTGCAAAAACTCTCCCCAAAGCTATTAAGCAAGTTTTCTGGCGTATTATGCTTTTCTACTTGGGTAGTCTGACTATCTGTTCATTTTTAGTTGCCGCTGATAACGAACACTTTGGCACTACCAGCGATGGTCGGTCTTCACCCTTTGTCATTGCCATCTCAAACACTCACGTCAAGGCCCTGCCCAGTATCTTCAACCTGGTTATCTTACTAGCTGCTTTATCTGTTGCAAACACCTCAGTCTATGGTACCTCTCGTACCTTGACTGCTCTCGCGTGCGAGGGCCAGGCACCTAAAATCTTTGGTTATGTTGATCGCCAAGGTCGCCCTCTATTTTCCATTGCCGTTACAATGATCTTTGGATTATTGGGTTTCCTCGTGGCCAGCACAAAGTACAACGATGTATTTAACTGGCTACTTGCATTCTCTGGTTTATCTGTGATTTTGACTTATTTGTCTATTTGCTGGTGCCACATTCGTTTCCGCCAGGCTCTTAAATTCAACGGAATCCCGACCAGTGATCTTGTCTTTACCGCAATGGGTGGTGTCTACACTGCATTCTTTGGCCTCGTCATGTGCGTACTAATTTTGGCGTTGCAGTTCTGGATCGCCGTTTGGCCCATCGGTGAGAGTCCTAACGCCGAAGCATTTTTCCAGGTATATCTTGGTTTACCCGTAATTCTGGCATTCTACATTGGCCATAAAATTTGGTACCGCACTCCCTGGTACATCAAGCTCGAGGATATGGACATTAAGGCTGGCACTCGTAATGAAGAGTTGGCCGCCCAACTTGAAGAAGCCCGTGCTTATAAGCAGGCTCTCAAAACCAGGAGCTTGCCCGTGAGACTCTACAACATGTGGTGTTGATTCAACGCAACCCAGACACATAGGACATATTTAATACTCTAAAACTCATTTGTATGACTTCTGGACATGGTGACCAGAAGGCACTGCTGCGTGATGTTTGATGCTGTGGTCTTGTGATTCCCAGAAAGCAGCCTCAGTCAGGAATTTTTGCTTTGCAATCTGCTCAGAGCTCTGAACTCAGAGGATTAATTACCATAAAATGCTTTGTTTTTATGGCAACACTACTAACACACACTCGCTTCATGCTACGCCTAAATTTGAAAACTCAATGCTAATAATTTTCAATTCCTGTCTCTACAAATACAGGCTTCAGGACTTGATTTCATTCTTAATTTTCCTTTCGTGTTGTGCGCGCGCCCAACCTTTTTAAAGCCGGCCCCAGAACCACTCATGGTCATTCATTCCATGCTGACTAGAACTTTGGCGAGATTGCCCCGGACTGGGGTAGTGCCCCGCTTGAGTGCATTACAAGCCACTCGTTTTGCCGGATACTCAACCAAGCCTGAAGCCGAAATCATTGTCGAGGAAATTCGTGTCAAGCGCCCCCATCCATTTCGTTGGGGTCTTGCGTTTGGCCTAATTGGTGGTCTTGCATACGGTCTGTACGATAACGATATCGTAAGATTGGAGGACGAGCAGACCCTGCAGCCACCAACCAAATGCGAACCATTTGCCAAAGAGATTCAACTCGAGGGAACTCAATTCGAGTGCATCGGAGTCGGCGTGCGCACCGTCAGCTTCCTCAAGCTGCACGTTTATGCGGTCGGGGTGTATATTGCTAAAGACGATATTCCCAAGGCAAAGATTGCTCTCACTGCCAGTAACGCCACTGAAACAAAACTGGCCGACGATGTTGAATCCATTGCGGTTGTTGATGCGTTGTTGGCTGCTGGCGTCCGTCTCGCTATTCGTGTCACACCTGTTCGCAATACCGAGTTTAGCCATCTCAGGGATGGATTCGTGCGCAGTATTATGAGCCACCCCATGTTTAAAGAGCTCAATGACGATTCGTTTGGCCAGGGACTCGGCGAGTTGAAGCGTGCTTTTGGCCGCAAGCGAAAGGCTCCTAGGGATGACACCATTTATATGGTTCGTACTCCTACTGGTGGCCTTGATGCCATTTATATCGACAAAAAGTCAGGACAGAGTGAACTCCTCGGAAATGTTGAGGATATCAACGTTACAAGAGTCTTCTTTTTGCAGTACTTGAGTGGTAAGAACCCCAACAGCCCCAGCGCGAAAGAGAGTGCTGCCAAGGGATTGCTAGAATTGGCCTGAAGTGCTATCTCGATCGCCTGTTTTACGCCCGTGCCTGTTTTACCCCGCCTAGGCAACAGTAGCTATTTTTTTAAGCAGTAAATATGTCTTGTACAATGTGATTCCCTACGGGTGCGAATTAACGTTCCCTGGACCAGTAAGTAGTGTTTCAGAAGATAATTTAGTACATAATTAGTACAATATAATGTTTAGGGTGGAGGAGCACTCTAATCTACTCGAATAGCTTTCTCAGCTCTTTATTGACGGGTTTAAAAGTTTGCAAGCTCAAAGCAGCTGCCCTCTGCGCTCTCTCCATGACCTCTGCCTTGAGTTGTGCATCATCTACTAGCCAGTCTTTGTTCTTGACCAACTCCGCTGCCAAAACACCACAGAAGGTATCCCCAATTCCATTAACACTCTTGATCTTATCCTGCGAAATAACTTCAGGAATTGGATGGTGCTGGATAAGCACGCCGCATGCCGCATTACGCTTGACAATGTATACCGAATTAACGCCTTCTAAAGAACTGCCAGTGCGATCCTTGAGGTACGGAATCAGTTGCACGGTCAAAACACCATGCTGCCCCAATTTAACAAACAAGTTAGGAATATAGGGCAGAAGCTGTACGGCAGCTTGAATTAGTCCACTCTGCACAATATCAGCTAGCGCTTCGGGGCTACGGTTGATGAATGCATTAAGCTTGAACTGAGTGGCAGGCTGGTCCATCGGAATTGAATCAATTACTGGAAACCAGTGTTCCAAGTCAAACTTATCTCTGTAGCTGAACTCCTCGTACATACTCATGAGTTCCATACTATTTGGGGTTGCAAAAGTGACATCACAATCAGGGTAGGCACGTAAGTTCTGTTGGGCTATCTTTGCACTCTTTGGAATTGAGGTTGGTTCGAATACCTTGAGAGCTTTGGATTCAAGGATCCGAGCTATTTGAGGTTGGCCCAAGTTACCGTCAAAAATAATCAGGTCTGGATCAGCACGCTTGAGCTCGGTATCGATATGCGTTAAATCCATCTTATCAATCGATTCCATATCACTGCAAGCCACAATAAGGTCACCCTTTGAATCATTAGTGGAAACATAACGGGCGGTGCGTTTAGTGGGGCTAAGGAGAATGCCACTGGGATCAAGAGGACCCAATTGGTTCATGATGTTCTTTTCTTTATCGCCAATTATTGAGACAAGGCGTGTAGGAATACCAGTATAAGTTGCTGCTAGCGCAACATTATGCGCTACGCCGCCGATGGTAGTTGAGATTTGGCCGGGGTACGACGAGACTGAAATGTTGTCTGTTTCCAATGTGCACGTTAAGTCTTGAGCAAGTGCCCCGACAACGAGAATCTCTGATTTGGCAAACTGCTTGGAGGGAGTGACGCTCGCCACTGGAGTAGATGCTTTGAGCCCAGGAACCTGTAAGGAGACTGCATTACTTGCCAATTCTCTAGCTATCTGGGCGGCCATCCGTGCGTTGTTCTTGACGAACTGGATATTGACGTTTACCGAATCACCACCAGTCTGCTCCCAAACCTTTTTGAGCAAAAACGGCGTGGCTTCCTTGCCTCCGATTCCTTGTTGTGTAGCTTCAATAATAGCATTATCGATTGCGTTGTTTACAAGCGTAGGGTCCATACTGAGATGCTCTGGGCATGGGACGCAGAAAACTGATCCCATATCAAGGCCATAATTTTCAGCTGCTAAGATAGCATCGGCAGCGTCACGCGCGTTATAAAAGTTGAATGGGGATTTACTACCACTGAAACGCGTAAAAAACCCGGGTACATCAACCCCCGGTGGGCCCTGAGTATATACGGGGACACCCTTTGTTTCAAGAAACTCGAGGGTCTTGGGGATATCAAGAATAGATTTTGGGCCCGAGCACACTACTGCAACGGGAGTTCTCGCCAACTCTTCAAGGTCTGCAGAGATATCCCAGGTATCAGCTACTCCACGGTGCACACCCCCGAGGCCACCAGTGCCAAACACCTTAATGCCTGCCATGTGGGCCAAAATCATGGTAGAGGCAATTGTTGTACCGCCGGTTTGCTTCTTGGAAACAACAGCAGGAATATCGCGGCGGGAGACCTTGACAAGATTCTCGCTTTTGGCCAACAATTCGAGCTGGGAACTATCGATACCGACATGGCCCTGGCCATTGAGGAATGCAATTGTAGCTGGGATAGCGCCCTCACTACGCACAATTTCTTCGACATCTTTAGCCATGTCGACATTCGCAGGGTAAGGTAGACCGTGTGTGATAATAGTCGACTCGAGGGCTACCACTGGCTTGCTTGTAGAGATTGCACTATGGACATTGGGTGAAATCGTTAGAAATGAGCGGGTAGCGAATCTCGCATGTGCCCGTAACATGATTATTTAATTTCTTGAGTTTATCCAATAAGTGCAGTGTCTCCAACCGGGGCATCACCCCACAGTATCACCCGTTCCCAACCGCTATACTAGCACCTCCACCTCTTTGACATCCCTCCCCTCCATGTTCTTTCTCAAGGATCTGAGCCTTGAGTTGACGCTCCATCCCTCGTACTTTGGTCCTCATATGCACCAGTACCTCCGCACAAAGCTTCTTCAGGAAGTAGAGGGTACTTGTACCGGCCAGTACGGCTACATCGTGTGCGTCATGGATGGCATGCAGATCGATGTTGGTAAAGGAGTAGTGCCCTCGGGCGTGGGCAGCGCGGTATTCAATGTACGTTATAAAGCCATCGTCTGGCGCCCATTCAAGGGTGAGGTGGTCGATGCCGTTGTTACCAACGTATCCAAAATGGGCGTTTTTTGCGATGTGGGCCCCATGAGCGTGTTTGTTTCTGCTCATTTGATCCCTAGTAATATGGCATATGACCCCACAGCCAATCCTCCCGCGTTCGTGAGCGACGAGCAGAGTATTGACAAGGGCGCGCATGTCAGAGTGAAGATCGTGGGTGTACGAGCAGACGTAGGCAATATGTTCGCGATTGGTTCATTAAAGGAGGACTACTTGGGCTTAATATAATCATTTTGATAGTGGGTCGTTTGTTGAATGGACTTTTTTTGCCACTATGTGGCCTACCCAGTGACGGGCCTCTACGTCAGGTCAAATACCGGGTCTGTCTACCAGGAAGTCTTTCTTGGCTTTTAATATCTGCCTCCAAAATGCCCTAAAATACATGAGTATAGGGCACTAGCGACTTTGCCCTAGATTAGACTGTAAAATAATTATATTGAAGATGCCGGTAGCGGTGTGGGCCATTTACTCTGGGTAGGTGGCATGATAGGGATTTGGCGTGCCTAGAATCGCTGATGTTAGTTGGGCTCAAGTTGTAAATCGTTGTACATCGCATGTCGGGGTTTGTTCCCATAATGACGATGCGGTTATGAACTCTCAGTCTCTTTCTCCGCTCTCGATATTTGCTCTCTATCAGCTTCGCTCACATACATGGAAAGCTTCTTACCGACGTCTGTATTCCATAATCCTGCTTTTTCGACCCCAAGCATAATATTATACCGATAGACTGCAACACGTTCACTACACACCTGCATTGCCAATGACATCATTTTGGTAGCACTAGTTAGTAGTTCTTGGGACATATCGGCAAAGGGATCGCAAACCACTGCATTGAAGATATCCACCAGCTTAGCTAGGTGTGCAACTGCCAACACGCCCATTTTCTCAATGATGTTTGTTATACTGGTCAAAACGACAATTGTGAATTTCAGGTGGCCATTTGTGTGTTCGAGTGCTGCAAAGGCTTTGACCATCAAGAAGTTGAGGTCTTGGCGACTTGACGCTAGTTCAAGCATCGCTGCCTGAGCTGCACTATTGACTTGCGCGCTTTGGTCTGGATCAGTAGATGGAGGCAGGTAGAATAGCAAAAGTGTTAAAGCTTGTTGCAAAACTGGTATTAAGCCGGTTGATTTCAGCCTTGATATGTCGAGCTGAGCAATAAGACTCACAAACTTGGCACCGGCGACTTTCAGCTCTATACGCTCACTATCCACTAGATTAAGCGTTGCAGGAATAATAAAAGGCCAATATCCTGCGAGATCACGGGTTATGAGTAGATGCAATAGCCATGTAGGAGTATTTGAGTCCAGATGAGTATGTTCGGGCTCAGTCTTGTTTAACGCCGCATAACCAGCACCAGAAACTTTTGAATTAGTTTTTAATTGGTCAAGAAGTTTCAGTGCAAAATCTAGATCTTGTTTTGTAACCTCAAAGTCGAGATCATAACCCATGAACGACCAGTACGCCAGCCTTTCTACCAACGCAAAATCATGACCCTGATACTGTGATTGAGCCTCTTCGACCTGCTCTGGAGTACAATTTCCATTTAATATTGCTAAAAGTGGCTCATTTGAGCCTTTCGCAGACTCCAACAAGCTCATGTAAGAATCTATAATCATCTATGTACTGCCACTTTTTTGAATCTCTGCAACAACTGTTTTATTGGTGTCCATGAACCTTCCGAGGCAATTTTGCAGACAGCCCTTCTCGTAGCTGGTGAGTGTATCTCCAGAGGTACTGCGCACACACTTTTCAAAGCAGAATTCGGTAAATTGATGGATTTGTGACCGGATCTTGGCGTTTTGTGACTCTGCTTGGATCCATTGCATCATTTCATTTTTAGAGCGATCATCAAGATTCGCAAGGTTTCCTTCTAACGACATGTGCGAGGAGTTTGAGGCTAGAGACCTGTTGAAGAAGCTCGCACCAGAAATATGGGGTCCTCGCTTTACAGATAGGGGTGTAAAGCGTGGAAGCTAGAGCGGGAGGGGCCAGGGCCTGTCTGTGAGCTCTAATATCTAGGTATTTATTTGTTTAAAGTCGACACAATTATCTGGTTGATTTATCTGGTTGGCTCTGTGGTCTTCAGAGCACCCTCGAAATACCTTAGTTCTTGAACTTTGCTTCCGTTGTACTTGCCAAAATTACTACATTAATTTTAAATTTTGAAGCTCCTAAATGAGCTGTTATATCCATATTGGTTGCTGATCGTGCAATAGCGCGCTGATGAAGCTTACCAGGTTCTAGCCATATAATTATTGACCAACAGTAGCAGTTACCACCCTCTCCTGTAGTACCTTCGCCAGGCTTTTGACTTTTTTGCTCTTATCGACTGCTTCCATGAACCTTTGTCTATCGAACCGGTCACTTGCGATACCCAGCTCAAGACTTGTCAAATCCCAAGGCTTGCTGAATATGTCGGGGTACTGCTCTTTAGTGCGAGCGAGCTGATGCTCCAAAATCTCGCACGCCATCACTAAATCGACATTAGCAGGTCGCTCGCCACACTGCACCCTGACAAGCATCAGCTTTTCCTCTGTTTGTTGGAGAAGTTTTCGGCATTGGCCAATCTTGGTGCGCAACTGGAATTGGTACTGCTTTGACTGATAAGGCAACTGCATCTGTTCAAGTGCGCTCCTTTTGGTATTTTCCAGCTGTAGACTCTGACCCAATTGGCGTGTATCACTTAGCAGCTGGTCGAGTTGTTCAATGACTGGAAGAAGCTGTGAATTGCTGGGCACTTGCTTAGCCTTTGCATTGGCCAATTCATCATCCAGGACAGGAGTCAGCTCTGCACTCTTTGCCAGTGTCCACTGATCAAAGGCCATGAGATTACTACCTTCAGGAATCTCCGCTTGCTCCTGTAAATGACTTCCCAGTACTTGAATATTGTTATCAATCACCTGGAAAAATGAGTTGGTTTCAGCATAGACCTGATCGAGAGTTCCCAAGTCCCAATACTCTTCAGGAGCAAATGGAAGTAAGTCAGTAGGCTCTTGACAGTCTGTAGAATTGATGTTATCAAACTCAGGCAAAATTTCGACCTCGGGATGGGCCTCTGGCTCGTTGAGCTCACCTTCACTAAATTCATCATCTTCAGGCTCAGTCACAATTGGTTCTTCAGTTTGTGGGTCAGGAGTCGATTCGCGAGCAATAATAACTGGGCTTGATCCAGCAGAGCTCTGATGTTCGGGCTCTTGAGATGTAAAATCAGAGGTCTCACTTACCAATCCGAATGCGGGAGTGTGAGCTTTGGAGTTATCAGCCTTGAAAGACTCAAATGCGTTCGGTCCGGTGGTGGTTCCTGCGTTGAATGAAGTACCGAATGGAGATGCTCCGCTGCCAAATGAACTGAATGCCCCCTTTGAGCCCAGTGTGGATCCGAATGCTGAGCTCTTACCATTGAAATCGGCAAATGGAGATTTCTCAAATAGAGGATTTTTCGTTTTCTCGGGAGTATCCTCTGACTCCTCTTCCTTTTGTTGTTTGGATTCTTTGGGAGGGCTATCTGCTGGCGGTTTAATGGGGGCGAAGCGAGGTGCTGCTGGGGTTTCAATTCGTTCATACGACTCATCGCTAGACACTTGTTCATCATTTGTCTCCTCTGATTCGCCGTGAGCTTCACTATCAGAAGCCTGAGTATCAGACTCGCTGCCGTATTCTTCCTGCGAAAGGGTACCTTCTTGCTGTTCATCTGTCTCTGTGCAATCTGATTCATCACCAAACTCGCGTTCGGAAGCATTGGAGCCTTCTTCAGAGTCCTCCTCAAAGCTTTGCTCAGAATTAGAACTTGCATCAGTCGCATCCGGTTTAGTTCCCATCCGCTCCGCCAAAGATAAGCTTGAAAAGTCTTTGGAATCGTTTTCAGATTTTGTATCCTCGGGCTTTTTGTCCTCTGAGGCAAACCCGAAAAAGGATGCCGACTGATCAGCCAAAATGCTAGACTCGGACTGAGATACATCACTCTTTTGTTTGGGTTTTCCAAAACTGAGCTTGGGGCCAGAATCGTCAAACACGCCCCCTGATGTGGGCCTCGAGGATGGGCGTGATGCAGATCTCTGACCAAACGAGACATTGAAAGAGGAGTCAAAAGAGTTGTTGCCAAAAGCGGGCTTGCTATCGGGTTTTTCGAATAAATTAGTGGATTTTTGGGGAGTAGACTCAGATGTCGCCCATTTCGAAGCAAGCGGAGATAATGATGATACTTCTGGCTTGCGTTGCTCTTCGGGCTCTTTGTCGGGCCTTTGTTTAGCTTCATCTTTGGCAGCTTCCGCTTGAACCACTTTAGTGTCTGTGTCTTGCTTGGGTTCAGTAGTTACCTCGGGCCTGTCTTTATTCACTTTAGCTTCCACTTTGGGCTTTTCTACTGGCCCCGCAGTTTTGAGATCAGGGGTTTTAGCACTGGATTCCTTGGGGTCCGTTGCATCCTCGGGCTCTGACTCAGGCTTGGACTCAGGTTTAGACACAGGCTTCTCGACAGCCTGGAGCTTTTCATCGTCCCTAGGCTTCGCTTTGGGCTCCGTTTTCGGCTCCACTTTAGGCTCCGTTTTGGGCTCCACTTTAGGCTCCACTTTAGGCTCGAGTTTGGACTCGGTGGCAGGTTGGCTTTCATCTGTATTTTTTGTCTCGTTAAAAGCCTCCTCTTGAGAAGCTTTCTCGTCAGCTTTTACCTCTTTGGTCTTCTTAGAATCTGCCTTGGCCTCTTTAGTGGCATCACCGCCAGGGAACTTGAGCTCCTTGACTTTTACTGGTACGGGAAGCTCTGCTTTCTCATGTATGGCATCTTTTGAGGCAATAGACCATCCTACTAGGTATCCGAGGTTATTAAGAACCCAGAAGATGGGGGCGGTGACATTGTCTTCGCCAAAATGCTTTATGGGGGCTTTGCTCGTCCAGTCAACAGCTGCACCAATTGGCGAAGTATCCTTGAAATTTTCTTCGTCGAATGGCATCATAGCCCTTGCATCATCGTTCATAGGCTCAATGACACTTTTAGAGCTGATCAGGCCGAGATCACTCGCTTTGGAGAAGGCACAAGCAGCTACATCAAGCTTTTGCCAGCCACTGAGGTCACCAAAATACCATGAGAATGGCCTTGTTTCGTCGCCAAATGCAGGGCATAGCTCTGGTACCTCCTCAAGGGCGTCATTCTGGAGGACAAATAACTTGTCATTAGCAGTAGCAATAAACAAAGTTTTGTTGATAAAGTTAGCATAAATAACCTCATCTTCAGCTTTGAGTTCATTTGTTTCACCAGTAGCTTGGTTGCCTAGGAGTATATCCTTGCCAGTGATGACTGCAGCTACATCGCCAGTGTCGTCCCACAACAGGTGGCTTGCGCTCATCTCCATAACCTCACCTTCAATCACCATGTAACCTTTACCCTTGGTGTCACAAAATGCGAAATCTGGTTTTTTAGGGTGCGCATGTACACTTTGGACATCGGAGGCATGATATTGCCATTGAATCTCACCCGTCTGAGAAAAGACATATACTGAAATATCAGTTACGACCACAAATTGGCACGAGGGGAGTGCACAGACTTGTCTTGGTGATTTAAAATCAATTTCAATGAATTTACTCGAGTCAAATTCGTGTAAATCGACCGTGGAGCCAAAAACAAGCTTAGAAGGCCCAGCTGCGCAGAAACGATCGCTAGCAATCGCAAATGCTTCGACTGGAGCTTCAGGGAAAGATTCCCACGCATCTGTGAGAGGATTTCCTTGCTCTGGACCAACAAGGCGGAAAGCCCAGCGGTCAGATGTGTCTGTATCCATTAGTCAGAATTATAGGTGCTAGGATGGTGATCTTGTACCCCAAGAGCAATACAGGATGATAGGAAGTACCATAAGGTCCCTGAGATGATTACAGGTTTGATATGATTTTTGGCACTTTTTGATCTGAATGGTTTTAAAACCCCAAAACTTCAGGGCTGGATGAGCCAGGGCCATTACTGATGCATGCATAGCTCTCTTAAGGTCAGATGGATTATTCGGTACGCTTCTCGAGCAAAATAGAGCCTCTAATTTAGCACAGTCTAGTTGTTGGAGGCCGCCTTGGCAAATCTCGACTTATTGTAGTAAGCGAGATTGTATGCACTGTTTACGTATGAGCTGTAAATGTGTTGGCGGTGCCATATTATGAACTAGAGTGTAAAAATTCTCGATTGAAACTGAGTCTTCATTTTGTGGGGCCTGCACCTGAGTAGGAGTAAGCTTTTAGAGTAACGATAAACAACCCAAAACGTCTAGAACTTCTCAGTGTGACTAAATTGACTAGCACGCAGTAGTTGTAGTGCTCAACCCTGCATCTATGGGTGTGACCAACTTCGGTCCAAGTGACTCACTTGAATCTGCACTATAAAAGGCGACCGATTATATCATCAACTACAATGCCTGTAATTGACCTGTTACGACCAAATATTCGTAAATTGGAGCCCTACCGGTGCGCTCGTGACGATTATAAAACCGGAATTTTGCTTGATGCGAATGAAAACACTAATGGTCCTACTCTAGAGCTCACTCCTGACGAGCAAAAGCTCGAGCTTAACCGCTACCCTGACCCTCACCAGATCAAATTGAAGCAGCTTTTGTGTGATTGGCGTAATAAGCAGGCTGGAGAAGCAGGCTTTGATCCTAGCCTCACCCCTGCAAATCTTTACCTCGGTGTGGGAAGCGATGAGTGCCTTGATACGCTTATTAGAGCTGTGTGTGTTCCTGGGCAAGATAAGCTACTTGATTGCCCCGCTACTTACTCTATGTATGGTGTTTCGGGTAACATCAACGATGTTTCAATTGTTTCTGTCCCGCTTGATACGACTACTTTCGACCTGCAGGTTGATGCAGTCCTCAAGCAGCTTAACGCAGACCCAAAAATCAAGCTTGCATTCTTTTGCTCGCCTGGAAATCCCACTGGAAAAAGACTCAAAGAATCCGATATCGAAACTATACTCAAAGGATGGACTTCTGGCATAGTGGTTGTGGATGAGGCATATATTGATTTCTCGGGCCCGTCTCTCTGTTCTTGGGTCAACAAGTACGAGCACTTGGTGGTTTTACAAACTTTGTCAAAGTCTTTTGGACTTGCTGGTCTCAGATGTGGCCTTTGCTTTGCATCGCCTTCATTGACTAGAGCATTCAATGCCATGAAGGCACCCTACAACTTGGCCAGCACCACCTCTGAGATCGCAGTCAGGGCCTTGCAGCCTGAATCAATTAGCAAAATGGAACAGTTTGTCTCCATGGTCCGCACGGAGCGCGCTAAACTTGTTGAGGTTTTGCCAAAAGTCCCTGGGATCTCTAAAATTGTTGGCGGCCTAGATGCTAATTTTGTGTTGGCTCAGATAACTGATAAGAGTGGTGAGCCATCAAACGAAATTGCTCATAAAGTGTATCAAGACATGGCCGAAAATAGAGGTATTGTCGTGCGCTTCAGAGGTAAAGAGCCTGGATGTACAGGGTGTCTTCGTATCTCCATCGGTACCCCTGAAGAGAATGAAACCCTAGTCAAAAAGCTGGAGGATTGTATCAAACAGGCTAGAAACTAAGTAGAAGGAATTGTTCTCCCTAACTCGTGCAGTTTTGGAACATGTTGCGTATTCAATGCCATACACATATTGACGATATGATGTTGCAAAACATCAGAATCAGTTAACTAGTTGACTCACAGCTGGAGCATATGCAAATACTATCGGATCTATTGAGAGCATTCTCCAAAGAGCTGGCTAAATATAAGCAGACTGTCTTGAGCATACTGGCAGCAGTTGATTTGACGCTCGATGAGTTTGAGAACTTACCGTTGGATTTTTTCCGTGAAGATGTAGCCATAGCCTGTAAGAATCTTCTAAAAGAAGTGGGTAGCAATGAGGAGTACTGGCTCATTGTTTTGAATGCTTTAGACAAGCACCACAGGGACCTTAGTGTGATTGTTTCTGGTAGACCGGGCCCCAATCTCGACGGAATTACACAATTTGCCATGGCGGCAGCTACACACACTCCAAATCGTCACTATGAGCTGGCCAGTGACCGCGTATGTGAAATTCTGAGCAGATGCTAGCGGTTT
This sequence comes from Wickerhamiella occidentalis, assembly GCA_030582035.1. Classification (NCBI taxonomy): domain Eukaryota; kingdom Fungi; phylum Ascomycota; class Dipodascomycetes; order Dipodascales; family Trichomonascaceae; genus Wickerhamiella; species Wickerhamiella occidentalis. The sequence goes on from JAKTWN010000008.1 coordinate 81,516, forward strand.
GCCGAAAAGAAAAGGCTAGAACCTAAACTTGGGACAGCCAGGTTTACTATTTACTACAGGGTAGATTAAATAAATATTTTTTTTCGGTTTGTCTGATGAGCTAAAGAAGCCAGATCCCTAATCCCGGTTTCAAAGTTGCCAAGTCTCCAAAATCGAGTAGTTCAAGACTAGAATGCCAGTATCTGCTCCATACGAGTTCTTTCCCTGCGGTAAACTCGTGGTGCTTTGCTGCAAAAGGGGTAACTAGGTATACCGGCCCTTCTTGGATACCGGCCAAAACCTCAGCTACCGCCTGTTGCGAGGAACCCATCATGTCAACAAATCGTGTATAGTTGCGTGGAATATTCAAAGTTTCCAAGATCTCGGCGGTTGGACTTTCTGCGTCTGCATATTGTACCGCTGCGCTAGGTTGATTGAGTAACCACAATGGTGGAGTATATGTTTTCCACCAGATAATTGTTGCTGGTACGGCATTATTACCAAGCCACGTCTGTGCTGGAACTACACCTCCCTGGTGTAAGACGCCCATAATAAATCCGAGCACTAAATTGAAAATAAACCACAATGCTGTGATAACCACTCTAAATCTCTGAGAAAAGTGTCCAAAGTCCATTGAAATGCACAAGAGGGGAACAATTGGAAGCAAGAAGCGAACTTCTTGATGAGGAACCAAAGACAGCATGAAAATACCTCCAAGAGCCGCTTGAGTAGGGAGGTTCCAATGTGGCCGTAGTGCTAAGAGTCCGGGTCCTAATAACTGTGGCAAGTTAATTACAAGGTGCTGGTACCAAGGATGGGTTCCATGCAACGCTAGGTTATTCGCATCTGAGTTGTACCACAAATTGTTGAGGGGAGCAATAACCCACTCGTCTTTGCCATACACAAGCGTGTCCAGGTAGATGCACACGCTAGCAAAGACCGTCAGGCTGGTAAGAAAAGTTGCCAAAGACCATGGATGTCTATACCAAAACCTCAGCAATGTGAATGAGGGAATGAAGATCCAAAACAAAAAAGTGGGTCTATTGAAGACGCCAATTGTGACAATGAGGCCGAGCAAAAAGCAGTCCATATGCTTGTCAATGGGGTCTCTAAATGTATGGTAGAATTCATGCACAATCACCAGAAACCAGAGCACGAGAATTGTTTCAAAACTGTTGCTAAGAGTGTGCGACTGGTATGTCCAGGTCACATACGAGGAAGCCGAGAAAACCAGCGCAATAATTGGGTGATTCTTACCTGTGCTCAAGCGATCGATTGCCATATCACCGAGAACCCAAGTAGTAAATGCCATGAGTGCCCGTATGGTATATAAGGCCACTTGGGGATGCACGTGTTCCGGTAGCAAGTTATACGGAATACCGTAAAACAACCAAAGGGGTACAAAACTACGGATCGGATACTCAGTCTTGAATTCCCAGGGTTCCTGTGCAGCGAAACCGAATAGCTCATGAGCAACCACTTGAGGTCCCTGAAGGAACTCGTCGGGATGGATATAGCTGAAGCTGAATGCGAACCAAGCACGCCATATGAGAGAGAACAGAAGTATTCTCTTAAATGATATCATATTAAATAACGCTGCAGATCAGGGCTCTTCAAGATGAGAGTTGTGCAGAGAGAGGGTTTTCAAACTGTAGTGGGTTGGATCAGAGGCGTACAGCCAGTGGCGCATGTGGTAGATTGTGTTTTCTATTCCATTTTTTTTTTATTGTCAGCGAGAAAACCATCCAGCACCCAAAGAGAAAAAAATTACATCATCCTTGCAAAAAAATGCCGGCCCCTACTGCAAGAAAAGATAAAATTTCCGAAATTATAGATAATGCGGAGCCTATGGACCCTGAAGTCAATATGGAGGATATCCAAATAAATGTAACCACTTCAGTGCCCATTGAGAGCTCTGAACATGATCAAAAAAGCAACATGATTGTTGATTCAGAAGGTCGTCCTCAATTTAGCAGCGAGGCTAGCCGTGAAGAAGGAGTAAAAAAGGAAACTCGCAAAATTCCCGTACCCCCGCATCGTTTTACTCCTCTTAAACAAGCATGGACCAAAATCTATACCCCCTTAGTGAACCATCTCAAACTTCAGGTCAAGATGACCACCAAAAGAGGATCAGGAACTGTTCTGATTCGTACATGTGACAAAACAAAAGACAAAGGAGCTATTCAGAAGGGTTACGATTTCTTAAGAGCTTTTATGTATGGTTTCGATGTTGACGATGCTACCGCTCTCCTGCGTCTTGACGATCTTTATGTGGAGACTTTTGAAATCAAGGATGTCAAGACATTACAGGGCGATCACCTCAGTCGCGCCATCGGTCGTATTGCTGGTAAAGACGGTAAGACAAAGTTTGCGATCGAAAACGCAAGTCGTACCCGTATTGTGCTCGCAGACTCGAAGATTCATATCATTGGTGGTTTCAGCAATATCAAAATTGCCCGTGAAGCCATTGTGCGCCTGATTATGGGTGCACCCCCTGGCAAGATTTATGGTAACTTGCGCATTGTTTCTTCGCGCATGAAGGAACGTTATTGAATATTTATACTAATTAGTTTAGTGCGATCACTTTAAATTTGAAGTCAGTGCCGCAGGATCAAAGGCACACATGTATGAGATTGTGAGACTTGCATTTATCACTTGAAGCTGATGCAGCGCTCCGCTGATCACACAAATAGTTACTCCTTGTAGTTTTCAAGTAATGGGTTTCTAATTGTACTCTGGTGCACGGCTCAAGCACTGGGATTGAGTCCCCATCGTCGTTCACTTTAAAAGACATTGGTTTGGCCTATACTCCTATTCATGTTAGAAACCTAGTCAGCAATAGCCATAGTACACTGAATTCAAGCTAACTACTAAATTCATACATTCAAGTAATTTGTATATCTCAGATCCCGCCAGTTATGGAAATCAAAGGTCACACCTCGGCTCCAAACGCTTTGTACCCTATTTGTGCTAGTATAACGCGCTATTTTATGATATAAATCTCCAAGAAGCTTGTAATTTGGAGTCGGTAACCCATAGCCTTGTGAATATGCCTATGCAGTACTTGCCAGCCGCTACTGCATCACTAATGCGCTCTGCCTGCAGCTTACATGCAGCCCGATTCTGCGGCAGACACTGGCAGATAGTGGTAATTTTATGGTAGTACCAAGCGATTAGACTTCAAACTCATGATTGATGTAAGAAAGGTTCATTTATGCCTAAACTACAGGTCAATCATGAGGGAGCGACATGTACGCGCTTGTTTTTCGTATCATACTCACCATTACCTATGAATTGTAGTAGCAATCAGAGAACTTATTTCAAGAAATTGCCATTCGGCAGCGCTGGCCTGTCATCGGGGACTCTCCCAATGAGGGGCATCCTCAGAACACATTTGTGGCGGGAGCTACATTAATGTAGTAGTTCTTACACCATAAACCTCAAGGTAAAACTCTTAGTTGTGGATTAGCAACAGATTTGAGTGCTCGGAAGACGGTAAAATTGTTCCGTATGCCGATCCCTCAAATAGCTCGGCTATCTTCCGCCGCGCCTGACCCTGCGCTTGCCTTCTCAATAATCATTGCTCTTCTTTCTAGTGTATTTTCCGGTCAATCAATCACCCTAACGTCCTGCTCATTTTCCATTTTGACGTTATTGACCCTGTAGGGGTGTGCATCGGCCCTGGGTAACTTCGTAGCGAATAGGGCATAATAACGAGAATTGATGCACTATAAAAATATAATCGAAACAGATCAGTCGATGGGTGCGCGACTAGGGTTCTAGAATCATATTTAATATGTGGAGTGAAATGCAAGCGTTACCACAACGAGACACGAGTTTACTAGGGGTAGAAACTACAAGCGACGAGATGGACGCTTCTCAAGGGTGCGGGCTATACACCTACATACACCACGTTGCTTTACACACTTTAAAGTTGTGCTTAATAGCGCACAAGAGTAATCATGGTATCTCCGTAATCTGACCCATGGTTCACACTTCTCTCTATTTCTCCTCTACAATTCTAATGAGGTTCCGTTCACTACTACGGCACCATATCATCTGATGTATGGTTGGTCAGCACCTGGGTTCCGCCACTTTGAAGGCCTCTCATCCTACATCGCCCCACGATAGCACCGCTTTAGGAGTCACTCTGACTCAACTCAACACCCGTAACCTCACTAGTTCGTAACAAGACATACTAGCGTAACCCATTCAATAGAGCGTAACCCGCATCAACGAGCTATGTCCGTGAGTTTCAAGATAAGTGAGGTTTTAAAAATAGGTTACGCATGGTGTTACTATGATCGCTCGTAGCCCGATATGGATCCAAGCAAGGCTCGTAGTGCCACACGGTTTGCACTTTGGTTCTCTTGCGGCAATTCACTCCGATTTAACTATTACGTAGATCCTACTTTGGTGATGGCCCCTTATTACGAAAAATAATTCAGGTACATTCTAGATACTGAGTATCGAGGGCAAAGATTATGATCGGCGCAAAGAGAGGGGTATCGAGGCGAGTCAACTAAGCAAAAAGAGGTTGTCGATTCTAAATGCTATGTACTGTAACCACATTACCGAACATAACGTAAAATAATTCAGTTTACATAATACTCTTGTATCATCGGGCTGGCGACGTTCATATGTCGCTTGAAACCCGGCTTGCTGCGGTCACAGCGTCTCGCAGCTATGTTCGCACAATATTTCGTTAGCGCGAGTTCCATGAATCTGCTACATATCCTTTGCGCTATTCTTCTTTGCCCGTTCTACCATTACTGCATACGTAAACAACTGAACCCAACGGGTTTGGCATCTCATCAAAATTCTGGGGATGTGGGGGTTAATCCGCTAACCAAATGTAGCGCAGCCGAATTTTGAATACATTCACCGTAACAAGTCTAGATTTCGTAATTAAATATGCGAAAATATTTCTGACAGCGTAACCCATACTCCCCGTACCGCTTGCCGGTGGCTTACATCAAGATAAGGATCCTGCAGACGCTGGAGTTGTACATGCATATTCTATGCAGGTGGTAATGTCAAGCAACAAAGTGTCCTAGCGTAAAAGAAACTCAAATGAGTATTGGATTTAGAAACACGGCTCACTCCTAGTTATGTACGTATTTTTCCTCTCCGGGGGTTAGGGCCGACTCAGCGCACCCGTCACCCATATATTAAAAAGGGTAACCCGATCGATCTCAAAAACCCAGTTGTTGAATGAACAGTGATGTTGCTTCAAGAATCGCACTGTTTGTCGAGCCCAACCCAGTCAGATACGCTCGCTTAGCCCTGGTATGCCGAGGGTTTTATAATGTCTTTACAAGCGATCCACTGTGGAAGTATTTCAACCCGTTGGGTGACAACCATAACATCTATTCAAGTTTTATCGACAGGTGCACTCCAAGGGAGCTTGAGGACGTTTACGAGACGTGGACAGCACGTAACAACCGTCCCAAGACTGCTGAGCCGTTAGCATGGTTGGCGTACTATACCAGTAGCTCATCATTCGCTGCAATCTGCCCAAGTACACCGCAAATGATTTGGTGTGCGCTCAATATCTCCCATTACGCAATATACCGTATCGACCCACATACCGTGGACAAGAAATGTGCGCTGGCTGCAGTGCGTACTTACGGACCCGCATTAACATTACTACCCCGAAGGTACTGGAGAGATAAGCAAGTAATTGAAGCCGCATGTTCCAAGCCCTATGACTGTTTCTGTGCGCTTGAATTCGCAGACGCTGCTCTACGCGATGATCCCGAGCTGGTTGCCAAAGCTGTATTACAAGATGGTATAGCCATGGACTTTGCCTCGCAACGGCTCCGTCAAGATCGCGAGTTTGTTCTAGAGTGTGTGAAATATTCAGGCGAGGCAATTGAATTCACCGACTTTCACTGTGACCGTGAGATTGTGGCCCAGTCCGTCATGACGTATGGCCAAGCTCTCAAACAAGCGGTCAATTTTCAGGACGATGAAACAATAGTAGAACGCGCACTCCGTCAAGATGGACTAACACTCAAGTATGCCTCCCTGCGTCTCCGCTGTAACCGGCGCATTGTGTTGATTGCTGTACAGCAAAACCCTGCCGCACTCAACCATGCTCCACAATTTTGCTCGGACCGCGAGATTCTCTTGTACGCCATCAGAAATAGCTATGATGCATTCACATTTGCTTCGCCCTCTTTGAAGCATGACCGGAACTTTATTCTCACTGCAGTGGCTTTCAACGCTTGGTGCCTATACCGAATCCCAATTGACTATTTGCGCGACCGTGAGGTACTGCTAGCAGCAATTGATCAAAATGGTGAGCTCTACACTCATTTACCTGCATTCAGGCACGATAAAGAGTTTTATCGACGCGCCGTGAAAACATATCCTTCAGCCACAAAGTGGGCTCCGAAGGCTTTGGCCTCTTAACTTATTCTTGTATCCTTTCATTTCATGTAACCTTATACTTTCACGCATCTTAATACAGAATTCCTATTCATGTTGAAGTAGAATCAGGATTTTGTTGGGCATACATGATATAGATATATCTGGGGGCTATCACTTGCAACCGCCTGTGCCAATGCCCATGAAAGACTCTGTCTTGGCGCAGGGGAAATCATTGGCAAATTTGAGGGAGTTATCGTGTGTACTTTCGAGAGAAACATGTTGAGAAATCTATACAAAAAAAATAGTCCAAAAAGCGACCTCGGGGAGGCTCGAACTCCCGATCTCCCGATTAACAGTCGGACGCCTTAACCAGCTGGGCCACGAAGTCGTAGGGTTGTGCCCTTAACTCGTAGAATGTATCCATTCTGATTACATGAGGTGAAAAATGCGCGAAGAGCGAAATATAGAGCTGTAGAAAATGCAAAATGAAAATAAAAAAAAATGCGCTTACGTAAGCCACAAAAAAACCAAAAAAAAAGTTTTGCCCGCTACTGTATAAGCAGCTATAAACAGCGCGCGCTCAGGAGCACATGAGTCCTTACGACTGTTTAATAAATTATACGCAAAAAAACTCGCAGACGCGTTCCTCGGACGGCGACACGGTCCCCCGCCAACAATTGACTGATGCAATCAAATCTTTTGATTCGCCCGATGCCCCTTGTGTCCCCTATCAAGTGATTTCTCACCTGGAGGGTCGTCTTGAAGCAGCACCGACCAACCTCGAGGGGTTGTTTGTTAGGCTTCTCGCGACTCTTCAGTCTATTACTGGTTCCTCCTTTGAGAATGAGTATCCCGCAATTCTTCAATATGATCAGCGCAACGCGCTCCACGCGATCTTACGTGCTGATGTCGCGAAATGCCTCGAAGGTCCTGAATTCCATGTGAATGTGGACAAGAAAGGCCTAGTAGCCTCATTCGTATCTCAGGCTGCCACCCTCGAGCGCCTCACGTTCATGCACTTTCGGGTGCATAACCTGAATGGCAAGTATGCTTGGGCTGTGGGTCCTAATGCGACTCCCCGCCTCCTGAGTGATTTTGCCGATTCGCAGAACAGTATACTCATCCTTTGGGAACGCTCCGCCCAAAATAATGTGTGCAAAATCCCCATTCCTCACCGTCTTGGTTTGGATTTTACCCTCCTTATGCCGGAAGGGGCGTCCATCCCCAAGCACCTAGAGGGCCAGCGCCGCTCCTTGCGCCCTGCCTCTCACTCCTCGGCCTGCTTCTTTTGCCGCAAAGTTGGCCATCGCCGCGCTGAATGCCCTCACGCACTCGGGTGCAGAAAGTGTGGCGAGACGTCGCAGTCTGTCAAGCGCTGCACCAAGCCTAAGCGGGTCCCCGCTACCAATGGCTCGGTTCTTCCTCCGGTCTTGCCTGAGGTCGGGTCCGCTGGCCCCAAGCCCGCTACAGCGATTCCCCAACCATCAGCCTCTGCAGCACAGAAGGTTACTCCCCAACCTGCCGAAGTCGAGGCAGACCCCGTGAAGGCTGTCTCTACAGCTTCCACCCTCTCACCCTCTGCCACTGTCCAGGCAGCTTCCACCAAGCTCGACGAGGTGGCCACTTCTACTGGTTCCCCCAGCTCCTCTGCCACTTCCAAGGCACCCACTGACGAGGCTGACGATGTGGTCTTCTATGACGCGTCGCCTACCTCTCCAGCCTCTACCATTGGCGAGGAGGAAATGGAAACTTTCACCGCCTCACCCATTGGGCAACCTGCCTTGGCCGAGAGCGCTCTCTCTTATGAGACTGATCAATCCTTCAGCTCCGCCAAGGGCTCCTTTGCCCCCCTGATCACCTTAGCAGCCACTCTTTGTCTCATAAGTATGTAAACTCTAAACTCCACAAGACCATCCAGTCTCCGACGAGGCATCCACTCAACGAGTCACTCACTCCTCAGGCCAAGGTGCGCCTTGCGCGTGCTCGTGACCGAGCGACTGCTAAAGCTGAGCAGGCCAACCTCATGGACACCCACCAAGAGTCCGCTAGTGTCGATCAGAACACTCCAGTCACCCCTCAACAGTAATTATGACTGCGTCCGGTTTGTTTCGGGTAAAGCTCATTAATACGGGCCAAGCGGGCTTGACGACCCCCGTCTCGGATTATCTTGAGCGGCACCCTGCTGAGGTTACTTTTGTAACTGAAACTACATTCAAAGATGCAGCCTCCCGCAATGCGTGGTTCGCTAACAGTCACTCACATCAGGCCATGCGCGTGCCTTCACTCTCCAGAGCGGGTCTTCTATTTGACTTCTCTGCCTATGCGTCCGCCCCACAGGTCTCCAACGCCCTTCAGCTTCCCCTACTCTTGAAGCGCTGGGCTACTGCTGCCACTATACAGCTTGAAGGGTTTCCCTGCATTTTGCTTATAGCTTTCTATGCTCCACGGAAATCTGATAAGCTCTAAGGTAATTGCTGCTCTGAATACCATCTTGTGCTCTGTCCACGACGAGTATGAGATCCTCCTGGGTGGCAATTTTAACTCCGCGATTGATGGGCCCAATCGAGGCTCTGGCTCCACTGCGCGAGCTTCCCAAGTGGCTCTCCGTACACTCGTCGACTATCATGATCTACTTGATGTCCAACTGGAACATGCCAATAGCAATCTAGTAGCCACAAACAAGCACCACAAAACGAGTCGGCGCCTTGACCATTGCTACGCTACTCTCAACCTCGCCTCCAAAGTTGACAAAGTGACTGTGGCGGATTCTAATTTCCCTGATACCCACAAACCAGTCACTTTCTTCTTTCGTCTTTACAGCCCCTCTACCATCCCTGCTGATCGCGGCCGAGGCTATTGGAAGCTTCCATATGAGGTCATTAAGGACCCAATGTACCGCCACTGCATCTCTCGCATCACATCTCTCTCATATATCGATGGCATCAGGAGTGTTTGCTCGTGCTCACCTCTTACTCGAGTACAGGTCTTGCAAACGCCCCTCTCTAGGGTTTCTCAGTACGATGCGTTCTCGATCTCATTGCGAAGACGGCTACAGTGCATATCTAGCGACTGGCGAGCCCGCCTCAACTCTGATCCAGTGGGTAAAGAACGAGCACTGCGCTCTACTCTGCGCCTACACGCGAAGCTTCCCTTCCCAGTCCCCAAGGAGGGGACCATGGTAGTGCGACCAGAGCAAAGGCAAGATAGACCGCATTGACTATCAGGGCTCCATCAGCAGCTCTAATGACGACTTCCTCAAGGCTTTCACGGATCTCTACTCTGATCTCTACTTTGACGTCGATAGCCCCAGTGAGTCTGCCATTTCATCTTACCTATCTGATATCCCTGGTCCCCATCTTAGCGCTGAGCAACGCTTGGAAGCAGAGGAGGTGATCGATGTCCTAGCCCTGACAACCGCATTGAAAGTATGCCCACTTCGATCCACCCCTGGCCCTTCAGGGCTCCCGACTGGGTTCTACCGTGCCATTAGTGCTGACCTCTTGCCCATCCTTGAGATGTGGGTGCTGCCTCTTTGGAGGAAGGCCATTTTGGTGAGACTAGTCTATTATACATTCACGTCATACAAAAGAATGACCACCTCAAACCGTCTGCCGTCTTTTGATGGCCTACAGACGGCAGCGCGTCGTACACCTGAGTTCGCTTAGGCAGCATGGGGAACAGCCCCTGTGAAACCGTTCAGTACAGGTGCGCACGGGTCGAATTGGCCTAAGTTAAAAACTATACAAATAAAAAGCTATACCATCATACCTGATAATCTGACTATACATCTACTACTTATGCTCTAACTGAATCCCTAGTCATTGTTAACAAAGCTTCTCAGAAAACTTTACCTGTACGAACCCCACGGTCAGGGCGGTATCGAAAATTCGATCATTGAACCCCACTAACTGCCCACCAAGCCATTGCTTGTACTAGCTCTCCAATGGCGCTTTCTACGTGAACCCGTAAGCAATGATGCTGCTTGGGGCACTATAAAGGCTCTACTGACTCTAGAGGTCTGTACATGTGTATAAAACCGTTTGCGAACTTCTTCTTCTTCATGATTTGAGATCCCAATGTATATTATAATTGAATATTTTCTGCTAGATTATGCTCTACATTACAGAAAGGAGGTTGAGAGCTTGTTTCCGGTAATTATGTGAATGTTAGTGAAGGCATTTTGGGAAATCACAGCCAAACAGGCTTCTTTTCGAGGAGCGAGGTCAAAAACTCATTCACTTGGTCTCTCACTTTTTTGGTTATTAGGGTCACGCCTCTGTGTCTAGTTTTTCTCACTTTTTGCCCCAACCCCTGGCAACCATGTGACTCTCTAGCTTCTCCCAGATACGCTCCACGACTTCATGGTCTTTGAACCGCTTTGTTCTCTCTACCTCTTCTAAAGCGACGTTCCATCCTTTGAGAGCGCTCGGCAGGGGATCGCCCTTGTAGTTCACCGAGAACCCCATACAGTTCTGGAAAAGCTGGTTGGGGTCGCTCCATTTGTATGGTTTCAATTGCCAGGGCTGACCAGTGACGAATACTGCCACAACGCGATCCCAGTATTCTGGCTTGAACCGCTCGACGTTGTCGACTACAAAGAACCGCATTTTGCCCAGCACCGGGGACTCTCTCTGTAGGCGTGCAAATGAAGAGGTGGAAGAGGACCGGGTTTGTGGCTCAAACTTACCCCGCTCCAGGAATTCTGCAATATTTGACATGTTTATAAGCGCTGAAGGACTGGGTGAAAGCAAAATGATGGGCTCCTTGAGCTTTTTAGTAGAGCCCGAGCTAGTCGAGCCTGAAACTGATCCACTCGTGGAAAACTTTTGGTATTTGCGGAACTCATTCATGATCAACTTGTGACATTCCTTGGAAGCAGAGGTGAAATCGATCTGCTTCGAGCCGTGAAGAATCGAGTTGTGATCCGACAAAGCCACCTCACGAGCGGAAATAGTCTTGTACACATCGTCCACTGTACGTTTTCGGGCAGTGGTGCCTTGAGACTGTGCTTCCTCGATGTATTCACTCTCATCACTCTTGCCCTCGAGCCATGCGAGAAGATCAGCTCTCTCGGCGAATTTGAGATTTTTCACACCGATTTCTTCGCAAGAAATAATATAATCCGCAAGACTGAGGTCGCGTGTGGCCCATGCGTGAAGCACAGATTTGAGGTCTACTGCCCAGGGTTGGGGGTCCTGTGCGGTGAAAATCGTTGGCTCAGAAGTTTTATAATCCGTTCCATTAAGTGTTATCACATCCTGAGTGGCATCAATTGATTGACCGGCGCCGATAGCCTCTCGAAGTGCGGTGAGCGACATATTGTGAGGTGTGGACGGTGGGATGAGGTAAGCGGCTAGAGCTCTCTCCCCTCTAATAAGCAGGACCGTCGTCACCTCTCCCTCTCTTCCGGTCTAAATCTCCATTCAAGACTATGCAGTACATTGAATGGGCTTTTGGTAAAAGAATGACGCCAGCTGAAAAGCTTCGCAAACATCAGCGTGCGCTCGATAGAACGCAGCGTGAGCTGGACCGCGAGCGCAGCCGGCTTGAACAACAAGAACGCAAGCTGGTGGCAGATATCAAAAAGGCCGCGCGCGATAACCAAATGAATGTGGTCAACATTATGGCCAAGGACCTTGTGCGCACTCGGCAGTATATTCAGAAGTTTTACATGATGAAAACGCAGATCCAAGCGGTGTCCCTGCGAATGCAGACGGTTCGCGGAAACCAACAAATGATGCAGAGTATGCAGGGTGCGTCACGACTTTTGGGTACAATGAACCGCCAAATGAATTTGCCTGCGCTCTCCAAGATCGCCATGGAGTTTGAGCGTGAGACCGATATCATGGACCAACGTCAAGAGATGATGGACGATGCAATTGATGACGGAATGATGGAGGAGGAAGACGAAAGTGATGAAATTGTCAATAAAGTGCTCGATGAGATTGGAATTGATCTCAGAAACCAGTTGAGCAGCGCTCCAAGTGCCGCTGTGGAGCCGCAGGGAGAGGACCTCCAGGCAAGGCTGGATAAATTATCGAGATGAAAGCACGGCTCTAGTGGCGAGAATACCATTCATCGTCACGTTAGCTACAAATGAGCTTTGGTATTGAGGCTAGGCTGATCTCGTACAATGGCAGCTAGTTTTAATCCACGAGACCAGAAGTTATTCAGCTGCAGACCAATTGCTTGTCCCAGATGCAAGTAGCCGCCAAGGCAAAAGATATTCACAGCTCAATATGAGTGGTAGCTAAAGTAGATCCACTCACCTCCCTTGGGCTCAAGAATGCTAGACCAAGTTATTTACCCCATAGCTTGCTTTCTCGAGACTCACAGTCTACTAAGTCTTAATCTTAAAGAACTGCAAATTTTTATGAACTCTATCAGTTACAGATCGTCCTACATCCCTCTAGTTAACAATGTTGTTCTCCTTGAGATACGCAATCACCTTGTCAACACTCTGATCGACCGAATCGTTCTCAGTGACCTCAATCTCTGGGACCTCAGGGGCTTCGTAGGGTGCACTAATACCAGTAAAGTCTTTGATCTCACCGGCACGGGCCTTCTTGTAGAGTCCTTTGGGATCACGCTTCTCAGCAACCTCTACGGGAACATTAACGAAAACCTCAACAAAAGGAAGGCCAGCAGCCTCGTGCAAATCGCGTGCCTGTTTACGGTCTGCCTTGTAGGGAGAGATAAAGGATGTCAGCGCAATGCTAGTGGAATCAGCAAACAGCTTGGCAACCTCACCAATACGGCGAATGTTTTCGTTACGGTCCTGTTCAGAGAACCCCAAGTTTTTATTGAGTCCAAAACGAATGTTGTCACCATCAAGACGGTAAGAATTGATGCCCTGCTCGAGCAATTTGCGTTCGAGTGCTTCAGCGATGGTACTTTTTCCAGAGGCGCTTAGTCCGGTGAACCAAATGGTTGCGCCCTTTTGTTTTGTAAATTTAGACCGGGTCTCGTGGTCTACACCGTTGTGCCAAGTAATATTAGTAGACATGTTGATTGCATGCTCTAATTTGTGTGTGTTTTATTGTCCTAGTCGGCACGTGATGTGACGACAGAATCAGCGTGAGTCAGAGTCGTCAGAATAGCGGTGATTGTGTATTGTTTAGATATTGAAATTCAATAAGGACTTTGTCGGCTTTCAGAGCTGATCTTCAGGGCTATCTGGCTGCAAACTGATGGTCTTCTTTAACGGAGAGTACAGTACCTGCCTCGAGTCCCCAGGTGCTCCAGCGCCTGATCTAGTTCTAAATAATCAAAGCAATTAACTAGCGTCCAGGCCAAATCTAGACTCTAACACTATATACAACAACCTCATCACCCTCGCCATCAACGTCGAAACTCTTACCCAACTTTTCGCCAGCAACCTTGAGTAGTGCCAAATCAACTGGTTCGAGCACCTCGAGCCCGTCAATGCGGCTCAAACACTCTTGAATGTGCTTGTCAACGTTCTCCAACTGGCTCAAGCCATAAAGCAAGCTCGCTTCGCGTCTCGAGTCCTCGGGACATTTTGTGTAGAGACGCCAAAGCAGGTTCTTGACATCTTTAGATTTCGAAGGAACCCGCAATGCAACGATTCGAAGCGCTTCGAGGTACACTTCAGTGGTCATGAGTGGCTTGAAGAGTTCCCTCACAGTCAAAAATTGGTAAACCTGCTCGTAGATGCCAAACTCAGCGGCTTTCCGAAGCAGTGCCGACAAGTGCTCAGGCAGCACATTGCGCGCAGTGGTCTTGTGCTCAGCACATGCTTCAAGAGTGGTGAGGGCCCCGAGAAGCTGGTCAGGTGACTCGAAGCTGGCGATAAACTCAGAGTAGTTTGCTCGCGAGGGGACGCCCAAATACTTTGTGGGCTCGAGCTGCTGACCTTTGTGTTTAGGCAAATCAAATTGGTTAACCAAATGTGCTTTTGTAGGTCTAAAAATCAGACGCTTGTTTGTAGCATTGAGCTCCTCGTAAAGAACAGCACGCTTAATTTTCTCTACCGCATTTGTGCTACTTGAGCTTGTGGTTTGTACTAATTTTTCAGGCACAACCCGTGCTTGAACCTGCAGTGTGCCTTCTTTAGCCAGCACTGAAAAATGTCTGAACATTGATTAGTAGATGGGGGAGCTACTAGGGTTAAGGCCCCTGATAGTGGGAGCCGTGTAACACCCCTTAGCACCCCTCTCTCTATGAGATAACAGACAAGGCTCAGTGCGGGGAACTGAAAGCTCAACTCCCGAATCTTTAGGCGAGAAAGCGCGTTTTTAGCGACTAAAGCAACCCGCGCGCGCTCAAATACAAATAATAAGCGCTTACCGAGACGTCGCGCTCTCTCGCTTATGCCGAATCTAATTGACCCCTCTCTTATTTAACCGCACCCCAACCCCAAATGTCTTTCTCCTCATGTCTTCAACTATTCTCCTCGGCTCCTATCTCTTCAAACGTCTCAAGTCAATTGGCATTGACAAGATCTGGGGTGTTCCTGGTGATTACAATCTCCAAACTCTAGATTATCTTTACCCCGAAGGTCTCGAGTGGGTCGGCACCTGCAATGAGCTCAATGCTGGGTATGCTTGTGATGGATACGCCCGTATATCTGGTATTCCCGGGGTGTTTGTCACTACTTATGCGGTTGGTGAGCTAAGTGCCCTCAATGCCGTCTCTGGTGCATGCGCTGAGAACGTTCCCCTCATTCATATCGTCGGAACAAGTGCTCGATTTTTCCAGGATAGCCATGCAATTATCCATCATGCACCCGCTCCTAGAGGTCTTGAGCCTAATGACCACAAAATCTATGCTCAATTGCATGATCCGTTTGTTTGTGCGAGTGAGTACATCTATCATCCACAGGAAGCCCCAAAGCAGATTGACCGCGTGCTGTCCAAGGTTTTAGAGACAAAGCTCCCAGGTGTTATATTCTTGCCTATCGATATGCCATCATTGCCGGTCAGCGCAGAGTCTCTCAACACTCCCATCGAACCACAATGGTCTGTCCACCCAGACACAGACACAGTAGTCGATGCGATCGTGGATGCATTTGCAAAAGCAAATAATCCCGCAATCATAGCTGACGTCTTTGCTTTGCGGTTCAGACTGCAGCCTTCAATCGTCGACCTGCTTGCCAAGACCTCGAGCATGGGCTTTACCACCATCTTAGGAAAGGGAGCAATTGATGAGACTCACCCACAGTTCTATGGTGTTTATAATGGAGCAAGAAGTGAGTCCAACATTGCCGACCTTGTAGAGCAGAAAGCTGATTTTGTTCTGGATATCGGAACCCTCGAGAGTGACTCCAACACCGGAGGGTTCTCGCGTAACCTTGACTCCAAGAAGCATATCAAAATCCACTCTTTGTACGCCAAGGTATTTGATAAAGAGTACAATGGCGTCTTCTTTGGGCACGTGCTCGAACGGGTGCTGAAGAAACTTTCAAAGACTGAACAGGCATTATCGACCCCTAAGCCAACGCTGCCCCAACCAGAGCTAACTGGACCTATTTCTCAGGCTCAATTGCCTGCTCTCATCACTAAACTTCTTAATGAGGGTGATAGCCTTGTGGCAGAAACGGGCACTTTCCAGTTTGTTGCGCGTAATGTGCAGTTGCCTGCCAAAGCGAGTTTCTTTACCCAAATTTTCTATTCTTGTATCGGATTCGCTCTGCCTGCAGCTGTAGGTGCTGGTGCAGCCGTCAAGCAGTTATCGCCATCCAACAAAGTCGTTCTGGTAGAAGGCGATGGATCCGCCCAAATGACCATCCAGGAGCTTGGAACACTGGTTCGCCACCAGCTCCCAGTCACCGTTGTTATCATCAATAATGACGGATACTCGATCGAGCGGGCGATTTGGGGCCCCGAGCAGAGTTACAATGATATCTGTCCTAACTGGAAATGGACCAAGCTGTTTGACGTCTTTGGAGACTCTAGTGCCAAGACATGGCAGATTAAAACTGCTGAAGAGTTTGTGGAGCTCGCTTCTAACCACGAATTCCGCAACAGCACTAAACCCCAGTTGGTAGAAATTATACTGCCAAAGTTCGAGTACCCGCAATGTTTGACGGATACCATTGCTCAATCTAGACCCAAGCAGGTTGAGATGGCAGTGGCCTACCATAAAAAACATGACCTCAACTTGAGTTAAGTATAGCCTGTAATCAGCGATCTTAAATTGACATGTATACGAGTGTGCAACGTGAGAAGGCACTCTTACACAAGCATCCAAGACAGATAGATGTTATTTCGCGTGTTAACTCCAATTCTGCTAAGAATTCTACCTTCTACCGTATTAATGAAATATGCCTTGAGTGACACACATGCATTTACGATGCATATAGTGACTAGGCAAGTGCATGCTCTTAAACGCTAGCGATTACACAGTTGTAGCGAACATAAAAGCATAATAGTTCCCACAAGACCTTTTGGGGTATATAATGACGCGCAGTTCTTGTCGCCTAGATCTCATCCGCCTTCAAGTGTAATCAGATAGTACTTCTTCAAGCCCCAAGATATCAGAGGGCCGCCAATTACCTCTTTCTCTATAACATTGGGTGAATGGAATGCTTTGACTCCTTGATACTCATCTACCCCACCCAGCCGTTACCCCACTATTTTTTTTCAATAGTCATATTTTTTGTTTTTTAATTTTTTATTCACTTTTACAAAAGTGCAGTACAGTGCACTGATCCAGCAATTTAGTCATGCCGCCAAAGGTCATTATTGAGGACCCCGAGAAGCCCAAATCTTCTCTGCGAGCCAAGGCCGCTGCCAAACTCCGCTCCAAATCAAATGACCAGACTGTGCGTCCCTCTGCCTCGGATATTTGGGATCCTTCGTCCTGGCAATCGAAGCCAATCGTTCAGGACGTTGTTTATGAAGACGAAGCAGCTGTTTGCAAAGCTCTTGCTAAAATTGAATCTCTACCACCTCTGGTGCACCCAAATGAGATTGAGCGTTTGAAGAAACAGCTCAAGGAGGCCGCTCTGGGTCAACGATTCGTACTCCAAGGCGGTGATTGTGCTGAACTATTTGACTATTGCAACTCAGATCGCATCGAAGCAAAGCTTAAAGTTCTTCTCCAGATGAGCTTGGTGCTTGTTTGGGGCACTAAAATGCCGATTGTTAGGGTCGGCCGCATCGGTGGCCAGTATGGTAAACCTAGAAGTAAGTTGACTGAGGTTGTTGAGGGATACGGCGAAATCCACAGTTTTAGAGGCGACAATATCAATGGTTTCGATCCCAGTGAGCGGACCCCTGACCCCAGCCGTCTCGTTGAGGCCTACTTTCACTCGGCTGCCACCATCAATTTTATTCGCTCGAGCCTTGACAATGGATTCGCATCACTCCACCACCCTCAGAGCTGGGACTTGAGCCATGTTCGCCAT
Source organism: Wickerhamiella occidentalis (assembly GCA_030582035.1). Lineage (NCBI taxonomy): Eukaryota > Fungi > Ascomycota > Dipodascomycetes > Dipodascales > Trichomonascaceae > Wickerhamiella > Wickerhamiella occidentalis. The sequence continues at coordinate 99,241 of JAKTWN010000008.1, forward strand.
GATAAGACCAGAGCAAGATATGAGCAGGTCGTCAAGGAGATCTCACAAGGCCTCGAGTTTATGAAGACTGTGGGTGCTGATTCCGCTACTTTGAATGACGTTGACCTTTTCTTTGCTCATGAAGCCATGCTTTTGGAGTATGAGCAGTGCTTGACCAGAAAACTTAAGGCTACTATTGGAGACCAAACAAAGGTAGAGCCCAAATGGTACGATACAAGCGCTCACTTTGTTTGGATTGGCGATCGTACACGTCAAATCAACGGTGCTCATGTGGAATACTTTAGAGGTATTGCCAATCCCATTGGTGTTAAAGTCGGACCCACAATGGAAGCCGAGGAACTGGTAAGATTGTTGGATATTCTCAACCCCAACTTTGAAGTTGGTAAAGTAACACTTATCACCCGTTATGGCCGCGATAAAGTCGAGGAGAAGCTACCGGGCCATATTAAGGCCGTTAAAGCAAGTAAGCACAAGGTGGTCTGGATCAGCGACCCATGCCATGGTAACACTAAAACATCACCTGTTACCAAGCTCAAAACCCGGTACTTTGACGATATCATGTACGAGCTCAAGCTGGCTTACTCCATTCACAACGAAAATGATAATCAGCTCAATGGTGTGCATTTGGAGCTCACGGGTGACGCAGTGACCGAGTGCATTGGTGGAAGTGAAAACCTCGAAGATGAGGAGTTGAGTATCCGCTATCAAACTGTTTGCGATCCCCGTCTCTCTCTTTCTCAAAGTCTTGACGCTGCTTTCTTGATGGCTGATCTGATCCAACCTGCCAAACGGGCCTGATCGGCCAAAGCCCACCTGCATAGACTCACGATAACACACCCGAAATGGGTGTACTAGTGACGTCATCTTACATGATGTCATTTGACCCCCCCTGTTGTGACCTGCCTGGACCCTTGCACTTCAGACAATCAATGTTTTAGATGCGTTTTATAAAATGTAGCAACAAACAGTCAAGCAAAAGGTCTGAGGGTCAAAGTGCCTACGAACGCCTGTACCTGCGACCGGTATATTAAACCCCAAAACAGCCTGTAGCTTATCTGAATTATATTCATTCTTGAGTCTATTGCAATTAAAGTGGCTCGGCCTAGCAATAATATGTGACTTTGAGAGTGGCACGGCCCCACTTATTCATCTTCTCCACTACGGGCCTTCGCTCTCCACGTTTTCCCGCATGATGCAGGTACAAGGTTTCTTGGCTTTGGACCTTTAATGTTTCAAAACCCTGCAAAATGTAAAACGCAGGCTAGGTAAATAAATAGTACCCATGATGGAAAAGCAAAAGGCAAGATCCATTAGCTAGTTGGACTTATTTAACGACTAGAGAAACAAGGGATTAGTTGATCTACAAGTGATGTCATGCTGCATGGCGCAGGGCGGTGTTTCACAGGAGAAGGGGACTCAGATCTCACTTCCACACACAAACCGTAAGATACCAATGATGATTGCATGGATGCTCATGCTAGTAGGTACAAGTGCCCAGTTAGTGCTCGACCTCTCACACGGGGATGTTCGTGGCTCTAGTATAGCTGCCCACGACTCTCACATCAAGCGCTCCGCAGTATTACCACTCACAAATGCTAGAGAGTTTTATTGGACGAGTATCGAGATAGGGAGTCCACCACAACAAGTTGACGTGATTATTGACACCGGAAGTGCTGATTTATGGGTACCTCAGCCCGGTGCTCTAGGTGGCACTGCAAATAGCGAGTTTTGCTACAAGGACTCGACAACTTGGCAACAAAACAAAAGTGATTTCAAGATCTCATATAGAGATGGGGCTATTGCTACTGGGTTTTGGGGTACCGATATCATCGGGGTCGGCGACAGTCAAGTAGTAAATGCGAGCTTAGCAGTGGGGACGTTTACAAACGCATCGATGGGTATTCTCGGGCTTGGTATGCAGGGGTTTGAATCTACAATCACTGGAACCATAGACGGAGAATTACAGGGTGCGTATCCTAACCTTCCAGTGCTTTTGAAAGAGCAGGGTATCATCAACTCCTTGAGCTACTCGTTATCACTGGGCAAAGTCAACGAGACAGGTGGAGGACTCGTATTTGGCGGAATCGATCATTCTAGTTACTCGGGTACCCTGTACAAAGTACCACTGGTTCGCACGTATGACACGGATGTCGCCATCACCACTTCTGTAATGCTACACAGCATTAGCACACATGGGAAAGAACTGCTCAAATGTGCTATTCCCATCCTCATTGATTCCGGAACCTCTATTAACTACATGCCTGCTCCATTTGTAGAGGCGATTGCCAGTGTCTTTAATGCGTCCTGGAGTCATGATACTGGCGCCTATATCATTGATTGCAACACCAACACTTCACTTGACTTGGATCTGAGTGGTATCCAAGTAAATATACCCTTTACGCAAAATATCCCTCTCCTCAATCAAACAAATCAGCCACTTATTGAGGATGGCGTACCAATGTGCATGCTTCCCTTCAGACCCAGCTCGAGCAGCTTTATCCTGGGGGTAACGACACTGAGGAGTTTGTATTTGAGCTTTGACTATGAGAACGGTGAGGTAGCAATTGCGCAATATAACCCCAGTTCTGATCATAGTATTGAGGCAATTGGCACAGAAGGGATCCCCAGTGCCGAGCAAGCGCCCAGCTATAGCTCCACTCAAAGCTCCACTTCGTACTCTTTGGCAGTCTCAGTATCACAGATCCGGGGCGTTCAAAGTGCTATATCACTCACAAGCCTTGGTGACCCAATCCCAACAGCCTCTATGCTCACGGACTCTTCCAGCAGTTTAAGCAGTAACGGTGGTCATGCACGGGCTGCACCCAGATGGTCGAATTTTGTAGCTGCGACCATCTTTGGGTTTATTTAGAAAATAGCCTAATTATTTATAAGTTAGTTGAAACTATCACTACCAGAATCGATCAAGGTCACAATTATTTGTAGTCAGCTACACGCTTCAGCTACAACTCATCTAACCTGGCCCTGCGACGCGCCGGCCATTTCTACCTACCCTGCGACACGAGATGGTGAGGATTGCAAAATGCGGTTGCTTAACTAGTTCTGATAGCATAACTTTAATTTATGCAAAATGAGTTCCCACACAGTTGGTTTGAAGGAGATAGGGGCGCCAAGGGCATTCCACCGGTGCAAAAGACGGCGCTGGAGGTATTTTTTAAGCAAATGCTCAGCAAGTATCAATAGTGACACGAATAAATAGAATAGAGCGACTTGGCCAATAGGGCGAAGCCCACTTTTTGAAGGTCTGGGAGCATCAATTACCGAGACCCGCCGAGTGGGAGTTGTGGATTCAGGCGACGGGGGGCTTTGTGATGAGACTGCAACCGAGATTCTGCGCAATTTCTGTGGTCTTGAGTTTCCAAGTTCCTGAATTTCAGGCTCATCCGCCGGCTCTCCTTCCATATATACCTTTTGCCATAGCCCCGAGTTCCTCTTTAAGTTCCTCAGCACCAGCATTGCTTAGTGTTGAAGCAAGTACTTGAGTCACATGATCAAGTCTATGAGTACAAGAACTAGGTTTACATAATTAAGGGTTGTGGTTGATAATAGGAAAGATGTTTAGGCTGAACCAAAGAATCCTTAAAACAAATACTCTTCTGTTGCGGCGACTCTACAGTAGCCAGCCTGCGCTAACTATGCTCAGCAAAGAAACACCGACAAACACGGTCGTTCTGTTTGTTCCACAGCAAGAGGCGTGGCTTGTGGAGCGCATGGGCAAGTATCACCGCACTTTACAGCCTGGGCTGGCCTTTTTGGCCCCAATTATCGACAAAGTTGCTTATTGCCAGTCTCTCAAGGAGATTGCACTCGAGATTCAGCCCCAAAACGCAATTACAAGCGACAATGTAAATGTCAAGCTCGACGGCGTGCTTTACTACAAAGTTGTAGACGCATTTGATGCATCCTACCAAGTTGAAAACGCTCAGTACGCCATCTCACAACTAGCACAGACCACCATGCGCTCCGAGATTGGCCAGCTCACACTGGATCACGTTTTGAGTGAACGCCAGTTGCTCAACGAGCGGGTGAATGCCGCCATCAACGAGGCCTGCAAAGCGTGGGGTATTGAGTGTTTGCGCTACGAAATCCGCGATATTACGCCTCCTCACGAGGTGCTCGAAGCGATGCATCGTCAGGTCTCAGCTGAGCGCACCAAGCGTGCAGATATCCTCGAGTCTGAAGGAAATATGCAAGCGGTAGTGAATATGGCTGAAGCAGAGAAACGTCGGGTTCTCTTGGAGGCTGAGGCCACTGCCAAGGGGTTGGAGCTTGTGAGCAGCGCGCTCAAGGACCCTCAAGCCAAGGACGCAATGACTTTGCAGGTTGCCGATCGTTATATTGAAGCATTTTCCAAGATTGCAAAGGAGGGCAATACTGTTGTTGTGCCTGCAAATCTGGGAGAGTTTGGTGGATTTGTTGCGAGTGGCATGAAGATCCTCGAGCAAGTGCAAGCCAAACAGGGCGAGGCAAAGGAGAAAAAGAATGAGGACAACTAGTTTTATGGTAATGTGAAGGACCAGAAAAATGCACTGATTCTCCGCGACATGGGCAATTGCACGCCACGAAATAGAACCCAATGTATATAATCAACCTACTTTAGATGAAAGAGTTTGCACTGCTGGTTTAATTGTTTGATAATATGCGGTGCAACTACAAGTAGGTATATAAATTTACCCATCAATTCTGTCTCCTGGTGGGGTGATGGGATCTATGGCGGGATACCTAAGCATGAGCGTGGGGGCATCTCACATGATTCAACACCATAAATAGCAAACAAGTCATACCGCTGCTTGACCTCTCACACATCACTACTGGCATAATGTCTCGTTATCAATCTCATATTAAAGGAAATGGAAAGGTGTCTATTGAAATCTGGCTCGACTACATTTGCCCGTTCTCTAAGAAACAGTTCAACAGCCTGTACGAGGAGATCATCCCAGCTGTTGAGACCAAGTATCCTGGCCGCTTCCAATGGATATTCCGTCACCAAGTTCAGCCCTGGCATGCTCAAGGCGTCTGGCTTCACGAGGCAGCTTTGGCAGTGGGTCTCCTGAACCCAGAGAAGTTCTGGCAGTTTAGCCATGAACTGTTTGCGGTCTCTGAGAATTACTATGACTATGGCGCCAAAGACAAGACCAGAACACAAATCACGAATGAGCTTGCCGAGTTGGCAGCCAAGTCTGGACTCGATAAAGCTGCTGTGCTTGATGCCATCAACATCTCTGGAAAATCGGGTGAAAACCACGTCACGCCCGATATCAAATACTATGTCAAGCTAGGCCGCCAAAATGGTGTTCATGTTAGTCCCAGCATCCTGATAAACGGCTTGTTTGCCAACGACATTTCATCTTCTTGGGATCAAGCTCAGTGGATCGAGAAATTAGCAGAGACTGATCGTTTTACCACCACGAAGATTTAGACTAGTGCCTATTCAGATATATTATCCGCTCTAGCGAATATCAAAGCTATTAGACCCCCAACAGCTCTACCCCACATATAAAGACCTAAAGTGAATAGAATGCCACTCATTCAACATCAAGATTTTCGAGTGCGGCTACTTGCGCATACTCAAATGTATCATATTTTGTATCTGAACCTAATCTAGTTGGATTGTTTTAGCGATTCGCTGCCAGACTGTAAAGTGGAGCAATCAAAAATAATCATGGCTTGCATATGCCCTTACAAATTGACGTCAATACCCTAAACCGCATTCTTATTCTCTAAATAAGGGTTCAAACGGCCCCTCAAGCCTCTAAAGGTAATTTTCAGCGCGCCTACGCAAGACTTCTGTGGAAGGTCGCTACGCTCACAGTGCAAATATGAATATAAACTATATTATAGACCCTTAACCCTATAAACTCCTGTATTTCCAACTGTCAATAATACAGACACCAAAGACCTACATAAGACCCCTGCAAGCCCCCAGACAACGCTCGTTGGCCGGCGATTTTGCTGCAACTCGTTGGCAACTGATTAGCACATGCAGGGCAAGCCGAGGCCCCATATATACATTTAGAGGTCACAAGTTAGCAAAATATGATTTGCATGGGCTTCAGTCACCTAAATGCTCGATAAATCTAACTTAAATGAAATAATCTGGCTGTACTTGACGTGCATTAGGATCTCTCAGCCTCACGATATATGCAGGCCTAAACGGTCATGCATATGCAGTTAACGGCCTTACATCAATAATGGTTTAGATTTATTTAGCGGCCTGAAAGAGACAGCCAGGCTTTTTGAGCGGTTCGAATCTGCCGGAACCTAGCTCTTGTATTTTATAAATTTTGCAAAGCACCGCCCCGCAGCCGCGATCACCAATTTTATCGCCTCAAGCCATGCTGTGTACTCTTGCATGTTGGTTCACTCTGGCTTACATCATCCGGTCGTCTAGTATCTGTGCCCCTAAACTCTTGTTTAAATGCCCATACCATCAGAGAAGTACCGGCTAATAGGGCGGGATTTACAGTATGAACTGATCAAGAAAGGAATATCTGGTATCATCCCACTTCTGCCCCACAACACCGGTCGCGATGTTCAGCTTCACCAGAGCGCTACCATAGCTCCATATGTTCAAGTGGTACGAGATTGTGCGCTTAATGGCTCATTTTACACCGCGCTAGATGTCCTTGTAACCATAATGAATGATTTAATGGACGAAACTGGCTGGGTTCTACAGCCTAAAGGTGCCCCCTTACCGGGTGAACCACGAAATGCTTCCATCAGGGTTCATGATGGTGTCGATTTGACCCTGATCATAGAGAGTTTACTTGTGCTTACACACGCCTGTGAGCAAGGCTGGGCGGTATACACTGCACAACGTTTAGGGATAGATGTTCCTGAAAACACCAGACTCTATACCATCGAACAAGCTGGACGCTCAATAATCACTAAAGACCCGGCACTACTAGAAGCACTCGACGATAAGCTCGCCTCGAAGTTCATGGCAACACTTTGTCGGTTGACCCCTTCAACTGTTTGGCGGTCGCGGTCCAGCGGTGATTCCCTTCGCGATAATTCCAGTTCGTCGAGCCAAGTAGTGTTGTGGGGTCCACCTATACGCTTGCTACAATTCCTGATCATTTGTAACGGCAATACCACGTTCAGGAATCTGCATAACGATGTGATCAGTTATGCCTTCCCCAGAGTCGCCTCTGAGGCAAAGTTTCGCGCTGACAATCGACCTGAACTCTTATTTTTGGCAGTTTATACCCCTGAAAATCCAATGAGTACATTCCAAGTACTACAAAATGCAATGTTGGACCCAAAGCTCGCCGCATACCAGACCGCAATTGGGACTCTATACAATGTGGCAATTGATCACTGGCTCGATATTGGTTTTATAGCCCTAATAAACCGCACGGAATGCCAGCAAACAGCTATTGAGCTCCTCAGTGGCCTTGGTGAATACCTCAAGAAAAGGCCCATAAACACCCAGGATCATCAAATACACTGCTTGTATATTAAGCTGGCGGTCTTACTTCAAGATGAACATGCATGTGAGATGTCGGTCCGTTATATTCGCTATTATCAATCTATTCTCGGGTCACTTGACGTCGAAGAGTATGGTTTAGCGGTGAGCACTCTGGGCATGCTAGCGTGGTTCTTTGTTATTTGCCTAAAATGGAGCGACATAAAGGTTGTCCAGAGGTTTAGGAAAATAATCATTGCGATGTTCCCTGAAATTCGACGCGCGCATGGCAAGTTGAGTAACAACCTTGAGTTTTGTTCGACGCACATCGTGCCACTTATGGGATATCATTCATCTTTTGCCACCTTGATTCCAGAGGATTATTTCAATGCACATTACTTAAATATCACTGAGGAGCGCCCAATAAGTATTCTGGGGTCCCTGAGCGCAATGGCCTTCCGTCTTGGGCCCGATTCCACACTTTCTGAGGAGCGATTCTGCCTGCAAAACTCAAAAGTTCTGCAAGCTCTCACGCATGCAGGTTATAAATCGGTACTACCTGGCCCTGAGCAGCCTTTCTATGAGACCGCATTCACAATCGGGCTACTGAACATCCAGAGGAGCAATAAACAGGTTGCATATCTCTCTAATCAGTCGATTCTTGACTTTTGTGTCATGGTATTTGATACCCTCAAGGACAGGCGTCCAATTCTCCGCGGGAAACCCATCTCAGCTGCCATCTTTTTATTCACCAACATGTCTTCAGAAGGATCCCTCGACGTTATGGTTAAGATGCGCAAATTATTAGGAATCTACTTGAAAGACGCTGAGAGGGTAATTGAAGACTTTGCGTGCGTAAATGATAGCGAAAACACTTGGAATATGGACCTGATTCCTGATATATTGAGAGCGCGCTTGCACGTCACAAAACGCATTATGGAGCTGGATGCATCGCGCTTGGTTTTGGATCCCGAAATCGAGGGTAAGATCAGAATTGCCATAGTATTTTGCGTGTGTAGCGCTGATCGTGAGATCTCTAATCGAGCGATTGATTGTCTTAAGCTCTTATCCGACGAAATCACTATTTGGGGATCCACGAAATCGCATCTGTCTGAGTTTGTGCAACAGTCCTACATAACTCAAGGTTTGTGGCAGGTCATGATCAAGTACCCGCCAAGTGGTGGCTCGAGTTCACTTTTTCTCCAAAAGATGATCATCAAAATTTTCGAGAAATATCCAATGCCACCCATAACAAAACCGCTCATGAGGCTCACCGAGGCAGGAATGCGGCTATGGTCCAAGAATAAGAATGACATCGATCGCAAACTACCTGCTACCATAAGAAAAACATTGAACAATATTATGGCGCTGGTCTGTGGCTTAGCCCACACTATGAGTCTCTCCTCTGATCATGCGCAGCGTCAGGTTGCCTTTGAGCACACTGTCATGCTTGGCAGTACATTGGCCTCAATTCATCCAGGGCCTAGAGAAGCTGCCGTGAGCGTGGTGCGTCTCGAGTACATTCATAGCCCACAGTTTTGTATCATGATTCTACGGGATCTTGTTGAGGGCGTTATCCTGCCGCTGCACAGAAAGTCGTGCCAACCCAAAGAAATGACTTTCCAGACTTATAAGGGGCTTTCTGTACTTGCAAATGAAGCAGGGCGCCTCTTCAAGTTAGCCTCTCAAGTCGATGTGCCTGTGAGATATGATGTGAGCCAACTTGCTTGTCTCATGTTTGAGCACTGCAGGTACATGTACGCTCGGGAGAATGCAAATCTCGCAGAACCGTTTTTTCTAATGGTCATTTACAACGCCAAATCAGAAAATCTCATGGTATCGTCCAAGTTTGATACCTTCCGCACTGTCGCAACCATTCTTTTTGAAGAGCTGCACGCCTACCCCGATCACCAGTGCCTGTTGGCAATCAGCCGTGCACTCGCGGCAGTGATGGATGATTTTACGCTTTACTCCTCAAATCAGAGTGTGTCATTAATGGACAGCAAGTATCGTACTTTCAGAAGCTATGCTAGTACTATGGCGCGCTATATTAACCATGCCGCTTACGGCGCTGAGATTTCCCAGAACTTTAGGGATGCAATTGTTCAGCTTTGTATTGCTAACCAGGATATGGCCATTGTGTATTTCGAAGAGGCTGAGCTTGCATTGCAGCCCGAATTGCGCTCGTGCCTTTACCAGTGTTTTAGCAGTATCTTCTCGATTGATGTTGATGCAGAGATTCTTCAATCAGAAGAAATTATCGGATTACTCACTCGAAACCCTATAATCGTTGAAGGAATGTGTGAGGTTTGTCCACAAGAAGAGTCAAGCGAATTCGCAACGCATCTCGGTACTCTTTATTGTGAATATGGCCACAGTCTTGAGTTGGCAAAGTGGGCTTTTAAACGCGATTTAGATCTTGCACAAAGCCCGGAGGAAATTGCCCGCAAGAATAACGTGATTGTCAACATTGTTTTACAGATTTTCCATCTGAATCTCAAACACAAGTTTCACTCAGTAATTCGCAAATTAATTCGCAGGGTTTTTGAGGATCCGCATATTTTCTTGGCAATGAACAACCCTCACAGCAAAGACTGCATAAAAGCGGCGAGTAAGTGCAATGAGACTCTTGAGCCCATGCTCCAAGACCCGCAGCAATATTTTGGAGACGCATTGCTTAAACTCACTGCATTTATTGAGGACCAAGTTGAAGCACGGTTCCCCGGTTCTTCACTTTTAGTATTTCGCAATCTTTTGTTCCTTCGTGTGGTTTGCCCCAGAATCGTTCAGCCTCAGAGTTATGGTATCACTCCACATTTGCCCGAGGGAAATCTTCGCGAGGGATTGGTTAACATGGCTAAATTCATGCAACAGCTCGACCTTAAAACATCTCCATCATTCGAAGCACACGAGTCAACAATCAATATGGTCGCCAGGCTGAAGGAGCAAATGATTTCCAAGGGTAAACGTGAAACTCAATTTGGTTTCGAGGAAAATGTTTTCAGCGCCAAAGTAATTGATGGCTCATTTTATAGCTTGCGACAGTTCTTGTATCGCCATTCGCGTGAGTTGAAGGCATTTCTTTACATCAACACAAGACTTAGTCCCTCTGATGATGTCGCGTCAGTTTCCAGTTCTGATGATGGAAGTGCATTTTCTGAAGAGTCAGCTCTTTCGAGAGAGTTTGGTCAGTTGATTCACCGCCTTGGAAGACCGACCACTGGACTGCTCAATCGTACTAAGCGCAACCATTCGAGCCGAAGCTACACGCGCAAGAACTCAGTGGTGACATGGAACGATAACGATGAGCCCTGTGTATACACTGTCAAAAGTACCGATCACCCTGTGGTAGTGATTACCAGCGACTTTGACTGTATGGATTATTCCTATCTGAAAACGGAGCTCCAAGCTGCTCTCATTGAATTCGATCTATCGGTTCCTTATAAGAGCTTCTACAGTATTTGTGATAACACGAGCTGTGCCCTAGATACTCCTCAATTAGCCGATTTTCGAAGCTCACTGAGCGAGTACCTTGCCGAGTCCAAAGATGCACTACTGCTAACTGAATTTATTGATTTGAATACCAGCTTTAGATTCCTCAAGCAAGTGTATGCGATTTCAGCTTTTAGTACTGAAACGCGTGATTTCCGACTCCTTACCTCACTTGATTTGGACATCCACAAGTTGCAAGAGTATGGCTTGCGCGAGAGTACGTTGACAGTTGTGCGTGACATTCACAAGTCTGAGAAGTTCGACGGGGTCATGCTCGAGCACGCTGGTGCAACATATCCGTTCACAGTTTACGTGGGTAAACAGTTTATTCACGTTATTGGCGAGTGTAATACCTGTGATATTTTCACGTTTGACTGCGTTCGATTCATAAATGGTGCAATTCACCTCAAAAAGCAGATCAAAAAGTTCTCGCTCACATTTGTCGTAAAGCTCGGCCACTCATCAGCTTTCCATAAAAAATTGTGGACGTTATTCAATACAACGCGCAGCAATTGCCGTTATCTATCTTCAAAACCTGTACTGGAAATCGAAGCCCGTACCTTCTATTCATATCTGCTATGCCAGTGCATGTTTGATTTGTGTAATCCCAGCCAACAGATGCGTTATTTGTCTCACAATTTACTGCCGAATATTATCTCCAAGTTCCAGTTGGATATGCCTGATCTTAATATTGCTCTGCAGACCTCCACTTATCAGCCTGGACGGGTTGTTGAAATTTCCAGAACGTTGGCCAATGCACACCCTGGTCTGGTCCTTGACTTTCTTCAAAGCTTCATCACATTATGCAGCCACCACGGTAAGATCGAATACAGCATTATCGAATTCATCACCCCTTGGTTCCAGCAATTGCCAATTGTACACGATCTTGATGTCAATAATAACAGCGGCAAACCTGAAAATGAAGGCGCCGAGGGAGTTAATGGCAGTGGTTGGATGAAGTACTACCAATTAGAGACTCTGACCCGCTCACTTTGCACTTTGCATGATACTTTTGCAGAGATAGACCCAGCATCGCGGGACCTTGTAACCACTTATTTATGGCCATTTATGATGCACTCCAAAATTGCTCCCATTACATTTGAGGTTTATCTGTCGTACAATATTTTTAGAGTGGATATCCTGAATGAAAAAGAGGGTACGGCTGTGTATCCTATTCCTATGAGTAGTGATGTTCTCAGGTACATTATAGGGCTTGCTATGGATCTGCTTTACACTGATACAGGCCATATCCAGCCGAACGATTTCCCTCGATGGAGCGATAATGTGCGATGGAATCGTTTCAAGATAGTGCTGCTGACATTTTCTAAATGCATTTTTTCGGGCCCAGAACAAATTTTGGAAGTGTTGCCTGAACTAATTGTAGCTGTCTACTGCTTTTCGGCGGTTGGCCCGCTCTATTTGCGTCAAAACATGCATAACATGATGAACAATATGGTGAGCCAGTGTATCGTGATGCGAGGTATCTCGGTAGCTCACCAAGATGCGCTCAAAAAACTGAAAGCTGAGATCAATTCTGATCGTGGACTACTGCTATATGGCGCGCATGAGTCTATGCCTGATGATAATTATGATGTCTTCGATGGGTTACAATTTAGTGATGCATCCAGGCTCTGCAATTATTTGATGGATTTCTGCCAGGCCATCGTGACTCCCGATCGACTTAGCGAGGTGCGTGCTGATATCGTGAATAGGCTTTATAGTCTGCTACCTCGTGGTGGTCTCACCTGTAACCACAAGGCCTACTTTGGTATTTTGGCTCTTACCAGCTCCAAGCTCAGTGTTCCTCAATTAGCCGCTCACTTTGAGTTCTGCACACGTGTTCTAAGAGCCTACTTTAGCTTCTCTGACAACGCGAAGCCCCGCATTCTTCGGGCCTTGACTCTCTATTACCATGTTCATTGCCAGCAATTGCTAATCTGGTTCGACGATGAAACGGTTTTGCGGTACTTGTGGATAGCATTAGCGCTACAAGGTCTTATGATTGGTCCTACACTGTCCAATTTGGTTGGAAATAGCACGATATGTTTACGAATCTGTCAAATGCGCGGACTTCATTCCCAGGGCTTAACCAGGCTGCTGCAGAAAACGATTGGCGACGGTGCTTGTGACTGGATGACGCGCAACAAAGCAGGCGTGTATCATGTAAATGAATCGCCTACTCATGTTAGTGCTCGTGTCAGCTACCCACTCATTCCGTTGTTGAGGAACCTTGATACCCGTCAGAGAGCTTTCGAGGCTATCGAGACCTGGCTCTCAGTCCTGCAAGCTGATACTGCGATTAGCTCTAGATTGGAACTGGCGCTTGTTTACTATGTCTTTGCACCAGAAAAGCGTGCTCTTGCACATGCTAACTTATTTGATATTTATGGCTTTGACATGGATAGCCCTGATATTCACGATATGATTGTTGATAAGTTGGCCTCCCAAATTTCTAGTGACTACACCCACGGAGTCGTTGCGCTGTTGAATGTGTGCCAAATCATCATCGATGAGCCAATCACAAGCCAGAGCTTTAAAGTTGCAAGACTATTATGCAAAATCACTGATCCACTTATTGTTTATGATCTGGAGCCAATTCTTTACCCCCTATGCAGTGATATGGTCAAACTTTTGGATACTGAAAACCATGAGCTCACATCAATGCTTTCCGATGCCATTACAAAACTCGAGAGTGGTCGAAAAGGTAGCTACAAGGAGTCTTTAACTCGTGTATGGAAAGTTCTTGACACCGTTGGTCGTCCCAGAGATATTGACGAGTCGTTTGTATTGCACCCGCCCAAAGTACACGAACAAGGCGGCGGTGACCGCTTATTTATTGGGATTGATCTATTGCAAACTGTTATAAAGTACAAGAAGTCAGAATTGGGAATCAGCGAAGATAAACAAGCTCCGTCCTCGCAAACAAAACGCAGCAAGCCTCCTGGCCCTGAGCCCCTCGAACTAGATTAGAGATCATTTTGAACATCGTTATAGACTATATGCATATTTATTATTGTTTGTTAAAAATTCCTCAAGCTGTTGTTGCCTGGTCATCTCCTTCTCTCTTTGAGGAATTCATCCTTGAATGCCCTGAAAAGAAACATCGTAGACCGCGCATCTTCTACTGAATCATGCGATCCCACTTGAATGTTCATTCCAAAGTAGAGATCCAAGAGCTTTTTGAGACCTGGCTTGCCCTTTATACGCTGATCTGCCTTGAACCTTTGAAGGATCTGTGTGTCGATAACCAGTGACCGAGGGTGTGACAGTAGTAAAACTCGTAGGTCATTCTTGATGCCATGACCAACAAGGGTCTTTTTATCAAGCAGATCGCTTACTTTTTGCTGTGCTTCCTTAAAAGTGATAGCGCCCTTGAGGTGATGAGGGGTGATGCCGCTATACTTCGTTCTAAAGTCCGTGACCCGGCTAGTCGGAAGTACATATTGATCATACACAGGAACCCCGTAGTAATTTACAATTGAGACTCTTCCTAGTTCGCTTGTGGAACCATTGGGGCCTGTGCCTACAAACTCACAGTCCATGGCCAGGAAGCTGCCCAACTTTTTCTTAAATTCAGTAATTACAGCATCCTGAGTAGGGCACAAGAGCATTTTCGCGTCGTCAAACGCAAGAATTTGTGCAAGTGATCGTGTATTGTTTCTCTGGAAAATGGAGACTCTTTCTTCAACTGTGACGGTAGGTGTAGCGGTCGCATCGCTTTTTGATGTGACCGACACGACAATCGGCGCCTTTGACACCTTATGACCACTCGATTTTTTCGTTTTCTTTGTACCTCGAGCCATAGATGCCTGTAGTTTTTTCCAATTCTCTGATCCCATCTCGCCCTTTTTTTATTTCTTCCCTGAAAGGGTGTGTAATATGAGGAGACACTTTGCCAAAAGAAATCCAGATGAAGCGACATCAATTAACCTCCAACCACTAAAAAAACCACGGAAAAGAGGCCCCAGAATAGATCTAAGTGGCCCCAATCCCACCGAGCCATCAGTAGATAAGGGGAACGTAGACGAACCATCACATAGAGATGAGGACACCGAAAGCTCATTTCTGAGGAAATTGAGGCAATCCAAAAGTGATAAGCCCAGTAAAGACCCAAAAGAGATCCAAAGCCTCGAAAAAGATACCAAGGCCGACAGTTCCACCGCACTCGCAGCCCCACCACGATATTTGAGCACCCCAATCGTACCTAAACAACTCACATTCAATGAGCCAGGGAAGTATCTCAAGTCAGCTGCCCGCGATCGTTTGATTTCGTCTTTGTCTGCGGATATCAAAGCAATCATCGCCGTCAGCCCACCGCCTGCTGTCGAATGGTGGGATAAAGATGTAGAGGTCAGTGAGCACATACAGCACCCTAAAATTATGACTCCAGAGCAACGTCCTACTTCAATTCATCTCACTAAAGACGAAATACGACGAAAACGCCGAAAAGAGCGGGAACTGAAGTTCGCAGAGGCTCGTGACCGTGTTAAGCGTGGCCTAGACCCACCACCTCCGAATAAACTCAAGCGATCCAACGTTGTAGCGATTATTGGGGGAGACTACTTTAAAGACCCTACAAAGTATGACCAGATTGCATCGCGTGCTGAAAAAGAGCGACTGGAAGCTCATTTGCAGGCAAATAAAGAGCGTCACGAGCAAAGCCAGGCGACCAAACATGAACGAGCCCAAATGGCGCTCGAAAAACATCGTGAGCAGCTCAAATGTAGCTGCTTTCGGATACAAGGAGGACCACTAGATGGAAAGCAAAAGTTTCTTGTGGACTATACTGCCAAGAAGTATCAATTTAGTGGCTGCTGCGTACAAACAGCAACATTTACGCTCGTGTTAGTGGAGGGTGGAGAAAAGGAAGTCCAAAAGTACACCAAACTGATGAACAAAATCAATTGGAAATGCACGCTGGTTTGGGAGGGACCAGTAAACGTCGCCAAGTTCAAGAAATGGAGCATTCATGAGATGAGTGAACAAGAGGCAGAGGGGTTTCTCAGTAAGTTTGGCTGTGATGGAATATGGAAATTTGCATCAGCCTAGGAATCTTTTTCTATGATTCGATCGTAGGCGTTTGTTTTACAGTCTTAATGCAATTTAGCCAAACCCGCCATAGAATCGATCAGGTTGATATTTATTAGTATAAAATCACTATATATTTCAATAAAACGCATTTTAAAGGCATTTAAGCATGTATTATAGCTGTATAACACAGAGTAGAGGCCGTCAGTGCTAAAAATGCAATGATCTTGGTCATTCCTCTACTCGGCGTTCTTCTTGACATATTCCCAGAGACTTTTAAGCAGAGGGTCAGGCAAAGTGTACAAATCCATATGGAACTCACCACCCAATGGATCGTTCTTGATATACATATCAGGGGTCTTGTTATCAGTAACCATTTGAACAACTGATAGCAAATGCTCTTGGTTTAATTTCTCCAGACCCCCAGCAAGCTTCTCCAAATCGATGCTTCCCTTTTCGGCAACTCTGGGTTTCTTGGGTTTCTTTTCAAGCTCCTCACCCTGGCGTTTACTGGAAGCGGGAGGAGGCACGGGGCCACTCTGCTCTAACAACGCGTTCAAACCTGGTTTATTTGTGGGGAAACTAAAAGTATGTTCCGCGGTGTACTCAGGGCTGAGGAAGTTGAGGTCGTGGCTAAAGGTGTGGTCACCACCACGGTCCGCAGTGTGAAGAACAATCTGCAGGTCAAACTCACCCCATCCCTGCTCTTCAATCAAGAAGGGAGGCTTTTTGACGACGCGAGTGGGGTTTGTGAAGGTAGGGTGCAACTTATACGTCACGCGATCGAGGAATACCGCTGGGACTTCCTCGCCGTCTTGGTTGAGCGCGAAAATCTGGATGCTCCACTGGCGCATAGGAAAACCCTCCTGTACGGGCGGCACATCGGCCAAAATGTGCTGCTTGGTGATGATGCGCAGCGTACGTTTAACGGTTTCGGGCATATAGAGGGTTGGGGGTCTGCTTTGTCAGAGCTACAAGAGGACCGTAACATATTATGTAAGTTGGACCCCCTCGATTGCGGTTCCGCATACCAGGGGTAATTCCCTAGTGGCTTGAATGTAAACAATCTCAAGGAAATCCGGGAAAGTTATACGCAGCCAGCTTGATACCCAATAATCTCGCACCCCATTGGTTTTATCTTTATCTTCCGTAGCTTTTACTGTCCAGGTTTGCTCCAGTTCACGCCTTTTCACGTTTCGATTTCTTTTGCTTGAATTGTGTTCATCACAACAGAGAGTTCTCTTGAGTGCGCGGCAAACTTTAAGAATGTTGCCACCCTAGAGGGAGGCTACCTTGAGGCCGATACAGGCCCAACTGATACGAGCCAAGCCTCCAAATACTACTAATTACACGATGGTGATTGAACCAATTCTGGCTGCTTTGGTGCTCGCTAGGGACGCTGCTCGCTAGAGACGCTTCAGGACGCCTCAAAGCAGATAGATGCTCATGCACGCCACTCGGGTGAGCGCTGCTCGCCACATAAGAGTCGTTCATGTACGCCACTCGGTACGCCACCCTGTCATGCATGTAGATGAAATTTGTAAACAAACTAAAGTAAACAACCTCCATTAAGCTTCCCAGTGAACCAACATATGGAATACGAACCACTCGAAGTCATTGGACACGGTTCTTTTGGACTTATCAGAAAGGTTAAGCGAATTAGCGATGGGGCCTATTTTGCTCGTAAAGAGGTTTCGTATCGGCAAATGAAGCCTAAAGAACGCAACCAGCTCAAAGCCGAGTTCCGGATCCTGAAATCACTCGGGCATCCCAATATCGTAAAGTATTTGCACCATGCTCACATTGATAGTGCGTACGAGCTGCACTTGTACATGGAGTATTGTGGAGGAGGGGACTTGGCGGCGGTCATCCGGTCGCACCGTGATAATCAGGTCCGTATCCCCGAGTCCACGGTCTGGAATATCTTTGTGCAGCTAGTTTTGGCTCTTTACCGGTGTCACTACAACTGCGACCCCCCGCAATTGGCACACCCGCTTGAGCATGTGGAAGAGCCCGAGACTCCACCAACGTTTATCCTTCACAGAGACATAAAGCCGGAGAACATATTTATTGATAAAGGCATCAACGTCAAACTGGGCGATTTCGGGCTTGCAAAGTTGCTCGACGGCGACAACCCACTCGCCAATACATATGTGGGGACCCCCTACTACATGGCGCCAGAGGTATTAATGGACCAGCCTTCCACGCCATACAGTGATATTTGGTCGCTGGGGTGCGTTATTTATGAACTTTGCATGTGGAGCCCACCGTTCAAGGCCAAGTCTCACATGCAACTAACGCAAATGGTCCAAACGGGCAAGTACCCTCCGATCCCTGATTGTTATTCGTTTGGGCTACGGGAAACAATATCCATGTGCTTGGAGCTGGACCCACATATGCGGCCTTCCACTGCCAACCTTTTAAACCTTGACATTTTGAAGATATTCCGCAAGGAGCGTGAGTTGGTAGCGCGTGAGGAGAAATTAGCGCACCGGGAACGACAGTACCATGATATGGTCAAACAGATTGAGCAGGATTTGGAGGATAAGATCGAGGAAGCGATTGAAAAGGAGGTCGAGAGCCGGTTAAAGAAGCGGGTGGTTGAGCAGCGGGTACGAGGGCCACGAGATCTCAAGGTGAGAATGCCGTTGGACAATTTGGTGAACGGATGGAGCGAGAGTGCTCATTAGGTGAAGTGCAGTGTACCCACGACTAACCACCGGCCTAACGACCACGACCACGACCACCAGCAGCCAATTAACCCAATTAACCCTCAACTTGTATGTATTTTATTCTAAATAATTCCCAAACACTAAAACATCTCGGTCGCTTGCCTCTTACCTCTTGCCTTGCTTACCCCCGTACACCCCCTAACACCCGCACATACTCAGTCAGCCAATCGCGCTACATCCATATGTCGACCTCACTTCGCCGTGTAGTACGCAACCTTTTCAGAGTTGGTCCTAGCGACTACCTCAAACAAATGAACCGTATTGGTGATACCAAGGCGGGCACTCTTGTAGGCGAGGATCGCTACGGCAACAAGTTCTACGAGAACGAGACCGAGGACGAGATCCACTTGCGTACCCGCTGGGTCGAGTACAAGGACTATTACGCAGATATGTCCAAGGTTGAGCCTGGTTGGCACTTTTGGCTCGCTCACGGTACCACTGCGCCCCCTCACGAGCTCCCCAAGGTCTCCAGAGCTTACCCTGCATTCCAACAGCCTTACTGGAACCAAACCGGCACCTCCAAGGCTTATATTTCTTATTCCACTGTCAAGCCCAAGGTCGAAAAGTGGACCTGGACCCCAAAGGTTGCCGAGCGAGTATAGGCGTCTAATAAGCGTAGTCACGTAGAAAATAACGTATTCATGTAGTCAAACCATGATTAAAGTACCAAGTAGATTGGTGAGAGGAGTCTATTTGATAATGGTTCAGGGCATCCTGCTGATAGTGAACTCTTATTCGTTTCTAGGCGTCTACAGTATGGCATCACCGCTCCACCTTAAAACTATTTGTATTCAGTTAAAATAACACTACTTAGACTCTAAGACGCTCAAACTCAGAAACAACATCCTGCAAACTCTTGATCTCAGACTCAAGGGTCTCGAGACGCTTGGTGTTGCCCTCGCGAACACTCTCCTTGACCTTGGTCTCATAGTCGGGTACACCCATCTGCTTGATTAGCGAAGCCTTGGAAGATTCCACCTTTTGGATCTTGGTCTGGGCCTTTTTGATCTCCTGGTCAAAGTCGACGTGGCCCTTGACAACAACAAATACCTTGCACTCGGTATCAACGACACCAACGACGGAGCCCTCAGGAGTCTCGACATCCTCGGTGATTTCAATCTCGGCAGCAGGCTTGACAAGCGACAAAATGGATTGCTTTTGGGAGTCGATAACCTTGTTGGCATTGCCAACGGCGCTAATGATCATCTTACCGCCCTTGAGGATGTTATAGTTGGCAAATAAGGAGCGAGCCTTGGCAACAGCCTCCAAAACAAGCGCGTAATCCTTCTCAGCTTGCTCGTCAAATGCCTGCAATGAAGGGTACGCAGCCTCGGCAATACTGCGGGTCTTGTCTCCTTCACGCTTGGGCAACCGCTGGTACATTTCCTCGGTAATGAAGGGCATAAACGGGTGAATCAGTTTATGAGCCTCCTCGATACAGGTGAAAAGAGTGTCCTGAGCGCTCTTCTTCTCCTCGGGAGTACCTTCAGTGATGAGGAACTTGCTGTTCTCAATATAGACATCGCACAACTCGTAGAGCCAAAAGTTGTAAACAGCAGTGGTGGCTTCAAGGAAGTTACGGTTCTCAAGATGCTGTGCGGTATTCTTGGCGGCGTTGCTGAGTTTGGCCAAGATCCATCTCTCAACAAGGGTCTCTTTACCGGTAGGCTTGGAGCTAGCAGGGGGCTTGTAGTCGTCTCCCAAACGCATCAAAACGAATTTAGTTGCCTGGTAAATCTTGTTGCAGAACTTGCGGTAACCCTCGACACGGTAAATATCAAGGTTGATATCGCGGCCACCGGTGGTATAAGCACAAAGGGCGAAACGCAAGGCATCGGTACCGCACTGAGGAACACCATTGGGGAAACTGAGCTTCTGGCCCTGCTCGGCCTTGGCAATCTCTTTGGGATCCAGGTTACCCATCCGCAGCTTATCGTGGAGTGCTTGCAATGGGGTACCAAAGATAACATCAAGAGGATCAACGACGTTACCCAAACTCTTGGACATTTTACGGCCTTGAGCATCACGGACCAGTGAATGGCAGAATACCTCAGAGAAGGGGGCCTTTCCAGTGAACTTGATACCCAACATGATCATACGAGCAACCCAGAAGAAGAGAATATCCCAACCGGTTTCAAGCAAGTTTTGAGGGAAGAACTGCTCGAAATCCTTGGAACTGGTGTTGGGCCATCCAAGAGTAGACAATGGCCACAAGCCTGAACTGAACCATGTGTCCAAGACGTCCTCATCCTGCTCAAGAGTGAACTTTTTGCCGGGGTATTTGGCAGTAGCCTTGGCCTGAGCCTCCTCGAGAGTACGGCCAGCAACGTAGCTTGCAGTCTCGCTAGGATCAGGAGTAGCTTCACCTTCCAAGTGCACCAAGTAGACGGGGCAGCGGTGACCCCACCAGAGCTGACGAGAAATACACCAATCCTGGATATTATTGAGCCAGTGGAAGAATTCAGACTCAGAAGAGCGGGGAGTAATGGTAACTTCGCCGTTCTTGACAGCAGCCAACGCGGCTTCGGCCAAGGGTTTCTGGTTGATCCACCATTGGGGTTTCATGAGGGGCTCAATGACATCACCACTCTTTTCGCACAAGGGAATGGTCATGGGGTTGTCGTTTTGCTCAATAAAAAGGCCCTTGGATTTGAGCTCCTCAATGACCTTGACACGGGCATCAAAACGTTTCATACCGGCATACTCGGGGCCAGCATTCTCGTTGAGGGTACCGTTATCGTTCAAAATGTTGATCATCTCGAGCTTATTGCGTTTACCGCATTCATAATCGTTGGGGTCATGAGCAGGGGTGATCTTGACGGCACCGGTTCCAAACTCCATATCGACGGCGACATCATCAAGAACGATAGGGATCTGGCGATCAAGGAAGGGGTGCTGCAATTTGGCACCGTGCAAGTGTTTGTAACGCTCATCCTTGGGGTGAACAGCAACGGCAGTATCACCGAAAAGGGTCTCGGGACGGGTAGTGGCAACAACAACCTTTTCATCTGAGCCAACAACAGGGTAAGCAAATGAGGTAATGACACCAAACTCAACCGGCTTATCGTATCCGGGGACCTTGATCTGAGTGCGGCCGGGAATCTCCTTGTTGACGAGCTCCAGATTAGAGAGAGTGGTGTTGAGGTGGACACACCAATTAACAAGACGCTTGGCACGGTAAAGAGTACCATCCTCAAAGAGACGTACAAACGCTTCGTTCACGGCAGCAGTGCGGGTATCGTCAAGGGTAAACGCTTCACGGCTCCATGAAAAAGAAGCACCCATGGCCTCGAATTGACCGCGAATACGCTCGTGGTAGTCTTCTTTCCACTTCCAGACCAGTTTGATAAACTCTTCACGGCCCAGATCGTGACGGGTCTTTTGTTCTTTGTTCCAGAGCATCTTCTCAACAACGCTCTGAGTAGAGATACCTGCGTGGTCGAATCCGGGGATGAAAAGGGTCGTCTTACCCTGCATGCGGTAGTAACGGGCAAGCGAATCCTGGATAGCGACGGTCAGGGCATGACCAATGTGTAGCGCACCAGTAACATTGGGAGGAGGAGCAGGGATACTGAACCGACCGGGAGCGAGGATCTTGCCCTCGGCGTCGAATTTGGGCTCAAAGATTCCTTCTTTTTTCCACCATGCGTACCAGCTGCTCTCTACACTCTGAGGATTATAGGCCTTGAGGCTGGGGTCATCGAGGCTCACAAGGATCTTTTTGTCGCCGGGCTTGGTCTCGTCCTTAAACTCGGGAACCACTTCGGCCTCCTTTTTGGGCTTGGGGGCAGCAGCGGGCTTGGCTTTGGCCTGCTTGGCAGCCTGCTTGGCCTGGAACTTGGCTAGCTTCTCGGCTTTTTTGCGTTCATTCTCCAGTTGTTTGGGAGTTTTGGGACCGGGATTGGTTGCCTCACTCATTAATCTAGTAGTACGAAAGAGAGTTCGACGAAAAATTGGTGACTAATGGGGGATTCTGGGGAAAAGTGGTGACTGAATGGGGCAGTGGGAGGCACTAGTAGGGGCTTGATTCCGGCCTGGCTGACTCTGCAGTTTCAGTAATGGTTGGAAATCACTTTGGGTTTCAATTGAGTCATTCTGTATGATCTTGGCAATCACTCACCGCCTCAAAACAAAAAACCTTTTTTTTTTTCAGATGAAAATTTAGAGTAGTTGATAAATGCTGGATAAAGTATGATAGATAGAGCCACTGGTGGGTTTGTAGCCAGTGTTTGTGGTAGCCTTCTTGGTTCTGGCCTCTGGATGGTTTCTGGCTGGTCTCTGAATGGTCTCTGGCTGGTCTCTGACGGCCTCTTGTCTACTACACCTTGACCTCCTTTGGCACCACCTGGTTCCACATCTGCTCGTACTGACAGGAGACTACAAGTACCAACAATTGCAGTACTACTACTCGCATTACTGTTTTTGGTACATCCAAGTGAACTTACCGCATTGGTACATACCGTTAAGGACTATGATATGTGAGACATCAAATTGAGGCTCCCCAGCGGCAATCCATACAGACTTGAGGGCTTCAAGGCGTCTCCTGGCCATCACATATTTCTGTATACCCTGAGGATCTCAACTTTGTGTTGTGAATACCGTTATGAGAATGCAATTACATTGAATTCTGCATTAGCTCACCACCATGTATGAAGAGCCCATCTATGCTACTGTCTCAGAGCCCTTTGGGAGATCAGTGTTAACTGCAGCCAAAACTATGCTATAAATATATGAGAGGGTTGTCAGATTAGTTCCAGATGTCATCCGAGTCGCAGACCGAGTCGTCCTCATCGGATACTGTCTATGAAAGCCGAAGACTGCAACGATACAACGCTGGAACATTCCGCCTCACTAGGTACACGTCAAATGGTCCGACCCTTGAGTGCTGGCTTTATTCATCAATTACAAAGATGCGACTAGCAGGTGTCCCTAAAAGTTTGTACGCTTATACCCTTTACCAACATATTCACCACCGGGACTTGGAATACCAAATTGCTCGTGAACTGCATGGCAGAGATTACCCAGAGTTTGACGAGTTTACTGATCTTTTGCTTAATAGTCAACTCAGAGACAGCAGCGGACTTTACCAATCTAAGCCTACTTTCTTAGAAAACATTTTGAGCGCATCGAAGGAGGCGTCAGAACCATGATACCTTCCTGTGGACAGGCTGCCATGTCTACGGTAGCCTATCATCTCTATAGCTTATGATAGCTCTCTAAAGCACTCCAGTCATTCGGAACAGTGTGATAGATAACATTCACATCCGATTCCATGGTTTGTGGGACCGACCATCACTTGACTATTATTCTGCCTTAGAAAGCCTTATTGAGTCGTATAATTAATCCACCAAATATATTCTAATTAGCTTATTACCTGATCCTATAACAAGATAACTAGCTGGTTGAGAGGCCAATCTCAGTGGCTGGCAGCTCGACCGCTATCCAATTTCGAGTCACTCGTGCGCTTGTATTCTTTACCTCACTGTGCAATAAAATGCGTCTAGCTGGTGTTCCCAAACACTTGCGTGTGTATACCCTTCACCAGCATATCGACGACCCATCCCTCAATAGACATATATCCAGAGAATTGAGCGGACGAGATTACCCAAGTCTCGAAGGATTTGCTAAAATAGTGCTAAAGCATGCTCTCCGTCGTGAACCTGGTCCTCTGTCGGTAAAGTGCATCATGAATGCATCCATGGAAGCGTCGGAGCCAGGGTATACTCACCCAGACGAACTGGACTTTTATTACTAGGCAGACATTAGATCGGAACTTGAAGTCACTTTCTACTCACTATTTGTCGCATGCCGCCGATTAATTCACCAGGGCGGTCCGTCAGTTTGTGCATACAACATGCATAAAAGCATGCATAGTGCATAAGTCGCCAACGCGCACCTTAAAGTTATAGTCGTTAGTATTCATGTAAGAGCTCTTTGATTCCGAATTTACAGTATTGGAATAACTCATTAGATATATGCCACGCTGTGACAATCGCAGAGTAAAAGTCCTTTATCGCATGTGCGCGCTCATTCACTTGAACACCCGAATCAGGCTTAACTTTCCGCGCGCCCCAATAAACCTCCAGACATTCCTGATTTTAATTACTCTATTGGATCAAAATAGACATTCCTAGCCCATGCATGAAGCTCAACAGAATACCATGATCTGGTCGCGTGGCCCCATTTAATCTCCTTAAATACACTATATATCTAAGGTGCAGGCTACCAGTAATATAAATCCCCAAGATCTACTATACTACGACTGATAATCGGCCGCGCACTCAATGTTATTTGTTTTTGTTATTGTCAAAGTCAACATCACAATCACCTGCGAATGTTGTACCCGGGTATATAAACCAGGCCCTCCCTTTCGGTTTCTTCATTGCTATAATCATGCGCCATCAGCTTTGCTACTTTATTGCACTTGCTCTTGCTCAAGCCGAATCTCCACCAGTATCTGCTAGTCTTACTGAACCTAATATTGAAGGTCAAGAGCAGCCTATTTATGCTCCTGCAGCCCAAGATACTTTGCCAGAGACCAAGCCTGATGAGCGCGCTAACAATGAGACTGCTCCAAAAGATGTTCAAGTTGAGCCTCAGCATCAGTCCGATGAAGCCAAACCAGAACCAGCTCCTGAGCCCCCTACCCCAATTATCATTGACACTACTAGCTCCAATCCAGACCCCATTGTAGACTCCAAGTCTGAAATTGCTGCCCCTGAAGCAGTTGTCGATGCTGAGGCAGCGGCTATTCCTCAAGAGCCTGTTGTTGATACCGAGGCGCCTTCTACAGAGTCAGTCGTCGAGACCCCTTCCCAAGAGCCTGCTGTCGATACAGATTTGGCTTCTTCAGAGCCAGCCGATATTGAATTGTCTGCCCAAAAGTCCGATGTTGAGGACCCTTCTCTAGAGTCCGTTGAAGATTCTACAGACTCTCCTGAGGAGCTTGTTGATGTCACAGCTCCAGCTGCCGAGCCCGTTGCTGAGGCTCCTTCTCCTGAACTTGTTCTCGATATTCCTCCCCAAGAGCCCGTGGTCAACGCTCCGTCTTTTTCTCCGGAACCAGTGGTTGACGCGCCAGCACCTTCCAGCGCGCCCATTAATGATAATGCTTCTTCCCCAGCACCCGTGGTCGAGTCGTCTTCCCAAACGTCAACCATCAACGGTCCGACTCCTTCTCATGAGCCAACTGTCGATGCTCATACCTCTGCAAGTGTATCTTCGGCTTCTACCAAAGCCACAGCCTTGGAGACAAAACCAGAGGTGCGCGAGGTAGACGACTCATCTGTCATTGATAAAGCTGCAGATGCTAAAGCCGGCTCGCCTGCTGCCCCCAAGAGCGCAGATATTCAGGCGCCTGGCGACTCCAAAGCCGCTGCTCCCACTGGTAAACTGAAAAACGCCGCTATTGAGCTTGTTAGATTCCCAGGCGACATAGCTCAAGGAGATCTTGATCCATTCTATATCGATGGACCTCCTCCACCTCCCGGTTCACCCGAGTATGGTCCTGCTGGTGGTCCGTATGCTGCATGTGGTCACTCTGGTTATGGATCTCGTGGAATACCTCCTCCTCCTCCTCCCCCTTCGCATGGATATGGTCCATATCCTCCTTCTCCTCCCCCTCCTGGTTATGGTCCTGATTGTGGAGCTTCTCCCGACTATGCGCATCCTCCTCCTCCTCCAGGTTATGGTCCGCACGGCTCACGTTGGCAAAATAATCGTGTTCAGAAAAGTACAAGTAATTCTGCTTTCCAGGACACATCATATCAGCCCGATATTTTTGCCCCTGCAAATCAACAGCCCAACGCGTATCCTGCTCCTCAAGGCCAGCGTCCTCCGCAGCCTGCTCCCGCTCCTGGTCAAGGTCAACATCCTCAGCAGCCTAATCCCCTGTACCCAGCTTCGCCCTTTGGCCAGCGTCCGTTCCCCGGACCCAACCAACAAGGAGGCCAGAATGGCCAAATTCCTGGTCTCGGTGGCTATCCTCAATTCCCTCAAGGTGGGTTTCCTCAGGGTGAGCTCCCGCTAGGTGGACTCCCGCTAGGTGGACTCCCTCTAGGTGAACTTCCTCAGGGCGGACTTCCTCAGGGCGGGCGTCCTCAAGGTGGACTTCGTCAAGGTGGGCGCCCTCAAGGTGGACTACCTCAGGGTGGATTACCTCTAGGTCAAGGTGTTCGCGGCGACCTCATTCCTGTTGGTAGTATTGGTCAAGGTGAACTTGGAGGTCTACTTGGCGGCCTCATTCCTGGAGTCGCTGGCAACGGCCAACGTGGTGGTACTCCTGGTGCACCTAATACTGGTGCCGGTGCGCCTGGTGCTGGTGCTGGCACTGCCCCTGGAGCTGCACGTGGTGGTCTCTCTGGAGGTCAGAATGGACTCAATGGTGGCTTTCCCGCAGGCCTTGGCGGTCTTCAAGGAGGCCTTCAGGGTGGACTGCCCGGTCTTGGTGCGGGTGGGTTGCCTGGTGAAAACCCTTCACTCCCTGGTGCCGTTGGTGGACCTCAAAATGCCGAGTTTGCTCCCGAGGAGCTGTTCCATGATGTGGTGCCTACCCATGCCCCTCTTGAGCACGCTGTAAATCATGGCCCTCAGGCCGTGGAAGGTAGTGCTCCTCTCAAGTACGCCCAAGAGCCAATTGAATCCCAAGAGCCGCCAGTGACTACACCTCTGCTGCTTGACGATGGCTCTGTACAGCTTGAATTTGCTCCGGGTAACCAGTACCATCTTGAAGGTGATGGGTTCCTCACTTATGATTGGAGCCATGAAAATTGGAGCATCACTGTTAACGGTACCGATACTGGCGTAGCCTTGTCTAATGGTGCCAGCAGTATGAGCCTCGGGTGTCTGGCCTGGGTAATAATTATGAATCTAGTGTAAGAATAGGAAATAGTTTATATTGTGTAAAAGAAGCGAGAGGTGTGGCCTTGGGTGCAGTTTCGTCTGAGGCAATTGTGCCATAGCGTTATTGGAGCTTTGCTTGCCAGGAGTGTCCTTGAGTCTTTTGTTGATTGACATGATACACCGGAATTAACTGATCACCACCGTAGGGACCCACAGAAGCTCCGTTAGAGCTTGTCAGTAGTAACAAGGCATTGTGCTAACATGTTTCCCTACTAGTTGATTGTATAATAAAATGCTTCATTGAGGCTTTTTCCGCTGATTGTGCCTGGACCCGCGTGAACTCGCCACAAACCACAAGCAAAGGTATACTCCGCTTATCCAGATCCTATACAGAAAGCTTTAATTACACCCAGAGGCCTACATTATATATAAGTAAACCACACTCCCTTTAATCTACTGATAGGGCGCAACCTTATCATCAAGCCAGTGACTGATAGCCAAGTCCTTGGTGCCTGCGGTCTTGATATCACCCCGAATCTTACCCAACTTACCCCAAGGCGCGACATACGCATTATTAGGAACATCATTGAGCGCGCCAGCGAGCTCTACAGCAGCACCATAATGAGTGGGGAAGCCGCGGTCAGCGATAAACTTCCTCTCATTGGCGGGAAGATTACGGGTAAGGCTTGATTGAATAAGGCCTGGATGAACGATAACGCTCTTCACATTCGCATCGGGATGAAGTTTGGTCCACTGATAAGCCTGAAGGGCATTCACCGTCTTTGAAATTGAGTAGTATTCGGTGGCATTGTTGCCCTTCTGAATGGGATTTTGGGCAATAGTGGCAGCACTCCACGGCAAAGCAAAGAAAGCCATCGATGAAACCCACACAATACGACCCTCAACATCCTCAGCGGAGGTGGTCTTGAGAAGGACAGGATCAAGCAGTTTCTGAACGAGCCAGGGAGCGATTGCATTTGTGCCAAGGTGAAGCTCAAAACCTTGAGTGGTTTTAGGCAAGGGATCAATACTAGCAGGCCCAACCACCCCAGCATTGTGTACAATACCGTGCAAAGGAGATCCGCTAGCCAGAAATTTGGCTACACCAGGCTTGATTGTAGTCAAATCACTATAATCAACAATAATGTAATCGATTTTGGCGCTAGCACCAACTTTATCCTTGAGAACTTTGACATGCTCCTCGGCCTTGGCTTCGGAACGGGCGGTGATCCACACGTGTGCACCCAGCTTAAGAAGTGATTCAGCAACAAGGGACCCAATACCAGCAGTTGATCCGGTTACCAGCCACACGCGACCTTGTTGTTTGGGGGCTTCATCCAATTTAAATTCGAGAACATCACTATCCCAGTAGACTTCCTTGAGGAGGCGAAACAAAAAGTCAACAAATCTGTAGATACGGGCGAGCCAGAGAGGCATACTATTACAGATATCAAAGGCAGCCTAGAAGCTTTATGTACTAGCAGCTAACAATGCATATACCTGCATGCAGTATGCAAGATTTATAACCATAACCTAATAACTTGAGCGAAGATGTGACCTGCAAAGATATGATGCAAGTATGAAGGGGGAACAAGCTACGGGAGGCAGATGTAGGTGGCAGATATAGGTGGAAGAACGGAGCTACAAGTGAGGAAAGTGAGCTACAGGTAGGAAAAAGTATACAAGGAAGGTCAACAATGCCATACGAATTGCGTACTTTAAGATAAAGGTGTAATATCAAGTGCCTGGTACTCTGGCTTGATCCCGGGTCAGCCGGTCAAAACTTGCCGCAGCCCGGTTTTGACAAAGAGATCACAAGCTTGAGTATATATAACTAAACTGCCAGCATTGTAGATTACAGCCAGAATACGGGCTCAATTGATGGGTGAGGATTGGGATCTTTAATCTTTTGACCCTCTTTCACCCCTTATCTCTGGTTCTCTCTCACGGCTCTTCCTGGTCCTCCCGATCCCTCTCCTCTGGCAGGGGCGACAGTGATCATCAGTTTGGTTCCGCTCAACCGGATTAACTACTTTCCAGTGACCAGATCCACGAAACTATATACTCATCTCCATGCCCAAGGTTTCAAGTAGCTGGATAGGACAGTTCTATGACCTCTAGTCAACATCATTCATCTAAATTGCCTTTATAAGGAAACTAATGCTAATAGCTTGCACGGCCGGTAGCCCGGAATGTTTTGTCAGAACCTGACACCAATAAAGTCAATAATCGTCAATATATACACAGGTAGTGCCCTCATACGGGTATACCGTTCGGCCTCTGAGAAGCCTTCAGCCTCTGAGAAGCAAATAAATAGCTCATGGAGTGTTGGAAGGTGTTGGGAGCGATTGTGTCTTTGTCTTGACCTTCTTTACGACATCCAAAATGGCAGTGGTGGCAGGAGAGTCCGGATACGTATCGAGGAAGTTCTCGCCGCTATCGCTGCATTTGCCGATCCGAGGATCAAGGGGAACGCTTCCCAAGAATGGAATATTCAGTTCAGCCGCTAGGGCTTTGCCGCCACCAGTTGTGGGCACGAAAATGTCTGATTGGCCCTGGCAGTTTGGGCACACGAACCCGGCCATGTTCTCCACGAGACCCAGCACATTGATTCCTGCTTTGCGACAGAAATCAATTTCCTTGCGCACGTCCAGCAAAGCGACTTCTTGAGGCGTGGTCACAATCACTGCCCCGTCGAGACCGGCCGGCGACATGAACTGGTTAATGGAGAGGTGCTCGTCGCTTGTTCCGGGTGGGGTATCCACAATCATATAATCAACACAATCACCCCAATCGACTCCCTTGAGAAATTGCTTGATAAGGCCAGTCTTTTTGTTGCCTCTCCAGATCACCGCATCGTCTGTGTCGGGCAGCATGAATGCAATGCTCATGATTGCGAGGTTATCCTCGACATAAACCGGTGTCCATCCAGCAGCAGATGCGTGGATACGCTCGCCCTCGGAACCCACGATCCGGGCCAGTGAAGGGCCACAGAAATCGAGGTCCATGAGCGCCACCTCATCGTCGGGGTTGTGCGCAAACGCCCATCCAAAAAGTGCGGTAAAGGTTGACTTGCCTACACCGCCTTTACCGCTGAGGACCAGTATTTTGTGCTGCACGGGTTTAAGCGCCTCTACAATTAGCGGAATATCGGGATCAGGACCCTTTGGCGCGCTAGCACAGATTTCTTGGTTGGGGCATCCGGCGCACGCATCATCCAGACCAGCACGCTCACTTTCAGTACCCGGACAATGCTCGGGAGGAGGTTCCATTGACATGAGAGTAAGAAGGATGAGATCTCGAGCTGAAATCCGGGATCTCACCGGGTCTCTATGGGGGTGTTAGGGGGTGTCTAGGTACACTTGAAATAGCGCCGTCCAGCGCACGTCCAGCGACTTTACGCGCGTCCAGCGACTATATCAAACTTAATACTTGATTGATGATCAAATGCCCCCATTTTCCCGACGCTCAGGTGAGTGTGCGGACCGCTTGTTGCCGTAAGTTTTACGACTGCCCCGAATGCCACAACACAAACGAGAGCCACCCGTTGCGTAAAACATTGGATCTGGCGCTCGTTTGCAAGAAATGTAAAAAAGCTTTCCGCAAGGATCTCCGCGATTTCGATGCCGAAGCCGATAGCTTCTGCCCGCACTGCGATAACCAGTTTGTGCTGGAGCAGACCCCAAAAGTGCCCGAAATAGTTGCAGCTCCCAAGTACGAGCACCTTGATGCGCGTATGATCCGTGATGGTGACGTTGATGACGCTGACTTTGGGTTTGATAGCCGAACACGGTTGGGTTGAGAGGGCAAGGCAGAATGTTGTCTCAGAACCCCCAGAGCCAGGACGACGACCAAGCAAAAGGACTCCAGTGTGGGAAGTCATGGTCTCTACTGATTGTCGACCTTTGGCTGAGCTGGATGCGTTGTAATTGTTATGTTCCTGCTAGTATAGTACATATTAAGCATACTTGTGGTGCTCGTCAGTACTCGGCCGTACTCTTCAGTGCTGGTACCCTGGTCAAATGCATTGAAACCCCTAGGACAAGCCATAATACGTATGCTAAGTCGACTCGCCGATCTGGTACCAACGAATCGGTGTTAAACCACGGATCAAGAGCACCAGGAACCGGCCAACACCAGCCGGGGCCATCGCAGGGCACCGTCCACCCGGGTACCGTCCGCCCAGGTACCGTTTACGCAGGGCACCTTCCACCCTTTTATTTAATTATATATCACTAGATGCCCCTATAATCTCTTCACCCTCACCTCCACCCTCACCTCTACCTCCCCCCTACACCTTCACCTCCCTACACCCTCCATTTAACCTCATGTCAGAATCGACGCGTAGCACGCCCGGTCCTACGGCACAAGAGCTTGTCGATGCAAGGGCAAACTATTTTGTCGATACGCAAAAGGAGAAGCTTGCCCAGGAGGAACTTATTTCGACCAAAAAGCGGTTCAAGTACTTGATCGGCCTCACTGACATTTTCCGGCACTTTATCAACGCGCGCGCCGAAAAGGACCCGAGCTTCAAGGCCATGCTCGATGAATTATCGCTCGAAGCCCCCGCTGAGCAGCCCTCGGGCGACCATCGCCACCGCAAGACCGAGAAGCAGGAAGATGTCGAGCTCCTCGAGGCGGCCGAGGACGAGAGTGCCCACGTTTTCACCGAAAGCCCGGGGTTTATCGAGGGCAAAATGCGCGATTACCAGGTCCAGGGCCTCAACTGGATGATTTCGCTCTACGAGAACAACATTTCCGGTATTTTGGCCGACGAGATGGGGCTCGGAAAAACGCTCCAAACAGTCGGGTTCCTGGGCTATCTGCGCTACTTTAAGGGCATCCCGGGCCCTCACCTAGTGCTGGTGCCCAAATCCACTCTCGATAACTGGCGCCGCGAGTTTGCAAAGTGGACCCCTGAGGTCTCGACTGTAGTGGTCCGCGGCGACAAGGACGAGCGCAATGCCATCATTAAGGATCGCATGCTCTCGGGCGATTTCGACGTTTGTATCACTTCTTACGAGATGGTCATGCGCGAAAAGAACCAGTTCAAAAAGTTTGCGTGGCAGTACATTGTGATCGACGAGGCTCACCGCATCAAAAACGAAGAATCGCAGCTCTCTCAGATCATCCGTATGTTCACCACCCGTAACCGGTTGCTGGTCACTGGTACGCCATTGCAAAATAATTTGCATGAACTCTGGGCGCTCCTCAACTACATTTTGCCCGATATCTTTGCCGACAAGGACACCTTTGACGAGTGGTTCGAGACCCAGGGCGAGGACCAGGACCAGGTAGTCAAGAAGCTGCACAAGGTTCTGAGGCCGTTTTTACTCCGCCGTGTAAAGGCTGACGTCGAGCATTCGCTGC
This sequence comes from Wickerhamiella occidentalis, assembly GCA_030582035.1. NCBI lineage: Eukaryota > Fungi > Ascomycota > Dipodascomycetes > Dipodascales > Trichomonascaceae > Wickerhamiella > Wickerhamiella occidentalis. Next base: position 132,130 of record JAKTWN010000008.1, read on the forward strand.
TCCCCAAAAAGGAAATCAACTTGTACGTTGGCATGAGCGAGATGCAACGCAAATGGTACCAAAAGATCCTCGAGCGTGATATCGCTGCTGTCAACGGAAGCGTGAGTAAAGGTGAAAAGTCGCGGCTCTTGAACATCGTCATGCAGCTCCGCAAAGCCAGTAACCACCCTTACCTCTTTGATGGTGCTGAGCCAGGACCTCCCTACACCACTGACGAGCACCTGGTGGATAATTGCGGTAAATTGATGGTTCTCGACCAGTTGCTTAAAAAATGCGAGGCCAAGGGGTCCCGCGTCCTGATTTTCTCGCAAATGAGCCGGTTGCTGGATATTCTCGAAGACTATTGTTTCCTGAGAGGCCACAAGTATTGTCGTATCGACGGATCCACTGACCACGAAGTACGCGTGAATATGATTGACGAGTACAACAAGCCTGGCTCCGATAAGTTTATCTTTTTACTGACGACGCGTGCTGGTGGTCTCGGTATCAACCTGGTTACTGCCGACACAGTAGTTATTTATGATTCCGACTGGAACCCACAGGCCGATCTCCAGGCAATGGACCGTGCACATCGTATTGGACAAACCAAACAAGTTTATGTTTACCGATTTGTTACCGAGAACTCGATCGAGGAGAAAGTCGTTGAACGAGCGGCGAAAAAGCTGCGTCTCGACCAACTGGTTATCCAGCAAGGCCGCAATAACGAGGCCAAAAAGGCCAATGCTCAGGCCAACAAGGACGAATTGGTGAATATGATCCAGCATGGCGCACAAGATATCATGGACAAAACCAATAAAGCCATCTCCACTAAAGACGGGTTCGATATTGACGAGTTACTGGAACGGGGTGAAGAGCGCACGCAGGCCCTCAACCAGCGTTATGAGACCCTTGGTCTTGATGATTTGTCCCGGTTCGACGGGCAGATTGATAGCTACGAGTGGAACGGCAATAATTTCAAGCCCAAGGCCAAGAAGTTTAAGCCCATGGCTATTACTATGGCTAAACGTGAGCGTCGCTCCGACTATTCGGTCGAGAAGTACTATAAGTCGGTGATGAAGTCCAACAGCCAGGACAGGGCGCCCAAAGCACCTAAACCCCCCAAACAAATCAACCTTCAAGACCATCAGTTCTGGCCGCAACGGCTTTATGACTTGCAGGACCGCGAGACGTACTGGTTCCGCAAACAGATTGGGTACAAGGTGCCCCTGGCCGACGGCACCAAAGCCGATTTGGAACAGCGTGAGCTCGATCAACAGCTTGAGCAGTACGAGATTGACCATGCAGAGCCCCTTAGTGCCGAGGAAGAGCGCGAGAAGAAGGACCTGGCGTACCGCGGGTTCTCCAACTGGAGTCGCCGTGAGTTTACAAGTTTTATTAATTTAATGGCTACCTTGGGCCGCGACAACCTCACAGAAATCACCGCAAACTTACCGGAAAAGACGCTCCAGGAAGTCGAAATCTATCACGAGGTGTTTTGGCGCCGTTACACGGAAATTGATTTGTTTGAGCGGTACAAGACTCTGGTAGAAGCCGGTCAGGAAAAGACCGAGCGACTCCGTGTTCAACGCGATCTAATCAAGCGCAAGGTCGAATCGTACAATGCTCCGCTCCAGCAGCTTGTTCTCGACTTGCCGTCTTCCAATGTGGGTCGTCGTACCTACTCTGAGGAGGAGGACCGGTTTTTGGTGGTGATGCTTTATCAGATCGGAGTGGATGCTCCCAACCTCTATGAGCAGATCCGTGAAGCTATTCGCGAGTCTCCGTTGTTTAGATTTGATTGGTACTTTTTGAGCCGTACTCCACAGGAACTGGCTCGTAGATGCCAAACGCTGGTGGGTAGTATTACTCGTGAGTATGAGAATAAGCGTCTCAAGACAGAATAGGTATTGATTTATATAATAGATGGAGATTAATGTGTAGTATTCTTAAGATCTGGATCACGACGCGTCCCTCAACCTTAGACATGCTGCGCAGGGGTTAAATTGGTTACAGGCTTCCAGATATAAAAGACCAAGATCTCATCAAGAGACCCACCACATTCTTTTACATCTAATATGAGCGCGAAAACTCGGTTCCTCATTGTGTTTGTTTGCCCCCTGAGAAAGACAAACAGCTGCTATGAGCTACCCGCAAAGTACACTTTTGGTTTGAAAAAGCAGCCTGTTAAGGAATCAGTGCGCTGGATAGAGCCGGAGAGAGAATACCCTGAGCTGCCGCGGGAGTTTGTGCCCTTTTTGGGGATGCTTCCTCCAGAGTGCTACGGCCTCCATAGTAGTCTCAATGATTATATGGTATTTGAGGTGCCAAATTAGTTTATAAATTATAGGTTTGAGCTGCGGGAGAGGCTGAAGGGAAGGACTGGAGGGAAGGACTGGGGGAAAGAACTGGAGGACAAGCATATCAGCGCTCCAAGGAGCCGCATTTTTAGATACTACCCACCCAAACAATCTCTAATTTTATTCTCAAATTGTAAAGGCGTGGTGCTACAGCTGTACCGCTCGACAACATCGCCCTCTCGGTTGATGAGAAACTTTTCAAAATTCCATTTGACCCCCTTGAAGCCCATAAACCCACGCTTCTCCTTTTTGAGCCATTCATAAAGCGGAATGGCTCCCGCTCCATTGACTTCTACTTTGTGCATGATCGGGAACGTGACATTGTACCGGGCCCTGCAGAACTGAACAATTTCCTGCTCTGTGGACGGCTCTTGCTGGCCAAATTGGTTGCAAGGAAATGCCAGAATCACAAACCCCTGATCCTGGTATCTCGTATAGAGCGTTTCCAGCTCCTCGTACTGAGGCACAAGCCCACACTTGGAGGCGACGTTCACGATGAGGACTACTTTGCCCTGGAGCTGTTTCATTGGAAACGGCTCACCATTCAAATCCAGCGGCGCAAAGTCGTAGACCGACATTTCAACTGTGATCCCCTGATTGTGGTCTAGATCTAAATTTTGTAATCACAGCTCGGATGGATGGGGGGGCCTTAGGCCCGGTAGGTTTCAGGATCTTGAACTGCCAGCCCTTCGTTTTCTTGCTCTAAAGGCAGCCAATTGACTCCCTGGATTTGCTGGAGCTCTTTTTTGGCCGTTTCGAGTTGGCTCGTCTCGACCAAAACGCACACGGCGTCACTACCACCTGCACCGGGGACCACACCGCCCAAAACACCATCAATCGCACTACACTTGTCGAGCAATTCGGTCTGTTGCGGAGGTTCCACAGGAACATTGGCCAGTTTGGACATTAGTCGCAAGTAGTGCCGGATTTCGGCTATGGCTTTCGGGACTGCTGCGATGTCAGAGACCACAACGGAGCTGAAATTCCGGTTTGCAGCACCCAGTTTAGTCCAGATGTCCTCTGCCTGCGGGTCCTTGGCACGCCATTCCAGAATCTTGCGCACCATCGATGGGGTCTCGCTGCCATTGTTGACGTCGCCCATCAGGACCTTGATGGTGCTGGGGAGTGCGACGCGATCAGCCATAAAGGGCCACTTTGAGTCGCACAGCTCGCGGACGTTCTGGGCATCCAAATCGATCAGTGACGCGGGGAACCGGGAGTAGTTGATGGACCCATAAACAGCTGTGGCCACATCGAACCCGGACCCGACCTTACCCTGGGACACAGAGTGTGCGTACTGCGATAAATTATGCACCAGCTGCAGCTCCTCGGGGCTCAAGTCGCCAGTGGCACCGGTCTGTGCCCTCAGAATCGCCGTGACCACCACGACGGTGAGCGCTGCCGAGGACCCCAGGCCCGTCTTCGGCACTTTGGTGATGTGCTTGCCGTGCATAGTGAAGCGAGTGGTACTGGTGGCGGTTTCTGGCTGTGAGTGGAACCCTTGATCGCTCCAAATGGTAATGTGGGCCCCCTTGAACTCGGGACCAAAATAACTGGCGCAAGTGGTGACGATGGCCTCAAGAAACGGGTTACGGTGGGGCTGGCTGGTTGCGTGGCCTGGCTGTTTGAGGTCGTAAACCCAGCGCGACTCAAATTGAGGCGAATCCACAGTCAGAGAGGGCCCGCCGACCGATTCTAGAACGGAATGCATTCTACTAGATAGCGCAATAGTATAGGCTGAATATTCAGGATAGAGGACGAGGTAGCCGCCTGCAATGAGGGCTTTTCCTGGCGCACTGAATGCTTGCATTATGCTTGAGGCCAAGGTGCTTATGTGCTTGAGGCCAGTGCTTAGACTATGTAGTGCAGTGTCCTAAGCACTAGACCAGCCGTAGTCATCGTATGTAGATATTTTTTCACGAGATTGGATGGAAGAAAGACTGTCAGTCAGTTAGGATTGGCAGACTAGCACAGACAGGCTAACAGGCGCTCTACCTCTCACCCAGACCCTGTGCTCACCGCTTACAAAATGACCGACAAGTGCCCTGTGGAGCACTCTGTGCCTGAAAAATGCCCAGTTGATCACTCGAAACCCAAAGAATCACAAGAATCTTGTCCTGTAGATCACACGGCCTGGGCCAAGCTCAACGGTGGCGAGGGGTTGCCTCCGCTGCCGAATATTCCGGACGAGCTCAGCGACGACCGTGAAATTTCAAGCATTCCCCGAGCTGACCGGGACGCAAACTGGGTTTACCCATCACAGCAGCAGTTTTACAGCGCCATGACCCGCAAAAACCAGAACCCGCATGCCCAAGACATGAAAGTCGTGGTGCCTATTCACAATGTAGTAAACGAGAAAGCGTGGGCCCAGATCCTCGATTGGGAAAAAGGGTACGGATCTGAGAAATGCGGGGGTCCTAAACTGGTCCGGTTCGAAGGCGACTCCAAGAAGCTCACCCCGAAAGCTCGGTGGGGGATGCTCCTGGGCAATACAAGGCCGTTTGACCGGCACGACTGGACGGTTGATAGATGCGGGCAGCAAATTGAGTATGTGATTGATTTCTATAGCGGGGCCCCAGACCCTGCACACCCCGAGAGGCCGAGTTTTTACCTTGATGCCAGGCCAAAGCTGAATAGCTGGGAGGGAGTGAAGATGCGAGCATTTGGGTTGTTCAGGTGAGCGTGAGCGTGAGCGTGAGAGGTTGCTGGTAGCTATATGAGTGTACATAATAAGTCAGTTTAGACATTAGACCTGATTGACGGTGATGAGACGGTGGTGAGACAATAGTGATACTTTAGCAAAGTGTTGATATACTAACAAGTGCACCAAGTAGCATCATTAAGTTGCATCTTGAGCTAACGTATATACTTAATTTTAACAAACAGTTGGCCCATAGTACTGCTATCACCCCCATCACCAACTAACCTCCATAATTACCATGCACATTGACATGAGAATTACAATCAGACTACAACCATAAACTGTTCGCACCTGACATGATCTAATAAACTCAAATGAATACTCATTATCTATATACTAAGGCCTTTAGCCTTCGGGTCAGCCCGACCTTAACGGCCCATAAAGTTCTGGCCCATCTTTTGCATATTCTCGCCAATCTTAGTGTTGACGTCAAAGTATTTGGCAACACAACGGTCGAGACAAAGGCCCTCCTTGGAGCTAATGTCGCTGTCGTAGTAGCGAGTGTCGAGGCATTTCTTGTGGCAAGAATCGACGAGCCTGTTGAACATATCACTGACCATATCCAACTCGGCCTCTGCTTCCTGGATTTTCTGCGCAGAAGGAGCTGCTGCGGGCTTTGAGCCCCCCAAACCAAACATTGACATTTTCAGCAAAAAGGTTTTCTTAGTGTAGGGTGTTCCTAGGGGGGGTCTTATAGTTCATCATCATGATGCTTTTGGGTGCGGTGGTGTTGGCGCCAGCGGTTGCGAGCGCGCTGAAGCTTGAAAAACCCTTTGAATTGACAAACGAATGGAGCGCTGCTGGCGATTTCAAGGCCGGCAACGACGTGTTTATGCTTGGCTCAAAACAGGGAGACGTGGCAAGTATATGGACCCAGCAGCCCGTCCAGTGGCCTGAATGGACATTCAACGTGGTCATGCGCACATTTTCCGGCGCCTCGGACCCGGGAAATTCTGGTTTGGCCATCTTCCATACTTCACAGCCCCTCAGCGCAGGTGCTCTTCATGGGTCTAACGAGTACTACGATGGTCTCGCGGTCACCGTCGATTCCATGGGCTGGGATGAGCACAACAAGTACCCCGACGAGGACAAGGGCGCCGTACGTGGTCACCTTAGCGACGGAACCACCCCCTTTACCTCCACCCCTGTAGAACAGTCCTTCTCCTTGTGCAGAATACCCTATAGAAGTACCCAGGGACCAGTCAACATCAAGATTGGGTACGGTAGAGGCGTATTTGTGGTTGAAGTCAACAAGCAAAAGTGTTTCTCGAGCGATCGCATTGTCTTACCCCAGGGTTTCTTTGGTATTAGTGCAAACACCGGTCTTTCGGATGATACATTTGCTCTTGATAGAGTTGAGCTTACTCCTGGTCTCGATAAGGAGCTCGAGCACCACTTTGATGCTTCTGTGCTTGCTGCTCCGGCTGCTGGCCTCCCTGCTGGTGCTGGTGCCGGTGCAGGTGTCTATGCCGGATCTGGGTCGGGTGCTCGGTTGCCTCCTGGTGATGGTGGCCGTCCTGTTGAGGCCGCTGGTGCCCCTGCCGCGCAGACTATTGACATTGCTCCCATTGTCGATGCCGTTGCCACTATTTCGTCCCGTCTCGACCAGCTCCAACAAAACTTGGACAATTCCCACACCAACCTCAAGGAAGCGCTGGCTCTCGGAGGTGGTGCTGGCTCCGATAACCTCGACAAAGTTCTGGAGCTCGTAGAGACAATCAATCGCATGAGCCAGCGTGTCGAGAGCCTCGAGTCGTTCATTCAGCGTCAAGCCGACGAGCAGGTTAAAAATATCCATGCCAAGGTGGACTCGCGTGTTGACCAGCTTGGCCAGCGTATCGATAGCCGCAGCGTTGTCCCCGAATCGCCCAGCTTCTGGGGCCCTGTTGCTGTGCTTTTGGTGGGCCAAGCCGTTGTTTATATTGGATACATGACCTGGATTGGCCGCCAAGCTAAAAATAAGTTGTTGTAGTTGACTAGATAGGATATTATGTTGCCGTGATGTCTGAGCAGGAACGAGCTACACGCACTACATCAATCTACCCTATAATGCAGATTAAGTTCGATCAGAGCTAGTTAAAGTCGAGTTTTATAAAAAAGCACCATAGAGTTAGAGAATAAAACCAGATTACAGTATGATTGGCCAAATTTGTAAATATATGATTCAAGTAAGAGTAATATCCAAGAGAGCTAGCGACTCAGGCACGTGAATAAAACTCAAATTTCCATCGCAATAGTGACTAGCATCGGTTCAAAACAGGCCCGCTTATCGGGTCAAACCAGGCCCACATTAGGCCCACACCAGGCCCACACCGGGCCCACACCCACACATCAAGCCCAATTTATATCTCTGGCCATCTATCTACTAGCTCATATCCTATATCGCCCCTTCAACTATACAACATCTAATATCACAAACTTAACTCTTCATTAACCTTGAAGGGACCCGCCGCAAGCTTATAACCAGGACCCGCTACCACACATTTTGTATCGTACATCTCAATTGAGCCAGCAAACTAAATGCACAACTTGAGAGGATTAAGCCAGGTTCGGGAGCTACATGTTAAATATTTGAGAAAATGGCTCGAGACTCACAATCAAGAGGTGGACCCCGAGTGCGCGTGCAAGATTGGCGTGTTTTACCACACAGACGGAGACCACACCAAGGCGTTTGAATGGTTCAGGCGGTCTGCGCAGGGCGATAATGCCACGGCGCAATTTAATCTGGCGCTATGCTGTTTGCGCGGCCAAGGTACCGCCGTCAATGTCACCGAGGCGACCCAGTGGTTCAAGCTCGCGGCAAACAGCGGCATTGTAGGTGCCCAGCGCGCACTCAAGGCACTCGCTCTTTATGGACCAGGTGCAGTACGTCTCATGCCCTACATTACCCTCACGCCGTATGCCGTTGATGTGGATCAAGCGACCAAGGACCCCGAGAACCTCGATGGAATCCTGCTTGCGGGAATCGAGAAGCTGCTCAAGGCCCCAGACTCACAAACACCCAACGAGCTCATTATTCAGGCCGCAGTCAAGGGGCACCCTGACGGGCAGTTTGTGCTGGCATGGTGGTACCATTTTAGTCTCAAGGACCACGTCAAAGCCCACGACTGGTACTCGCGAGCACTCAAGAGCTCCTCCAATAGTCCCTATGTGCACTTTTACTTTGCGCTCATGTACTTTGAGACCCGCAAGTACGACTATTATACCGTCACAATGGCGACTGCTGCCAACGCTCTCAAGTATACCCCTGCACAGTTGCACCTTGGCCAAAACTACCTCAGTGGCAAGCACATCACCCGGGATACAAACCAGGGTATCTGGCTCCTAGAATCTGCAGCCAAAAACAAGTCTGCTGAAGCAATGTACGAGCTGGGTACCCTGTACCGGCTGGGTGACGGCGTTCAGCAGGACCTGGTTCGTAGCTTTGAATGGTACAGAAAAGCAAGCGAAAAGTCGAATGCTGAGTCGTTTTACTGGATGGCCGTTTTGCGGGGGTTTGAGACCACCGATGGCCGTAAGTACCTTGAGCTGGCTGCCAAGCACGGGGCGATGCTGGCCCAGAACGATCTGGGCACGGTTTTAGCACAAGAAAAGCAGTTTTCTGAAGCCAGACACTGGCTCAAAAAGGCTAGCGATCGCGGAGACCGGACCGCCAGCGACAACTTGCAACGTCTTCAGCAGCATGTGATGGGCCGCTGCTTGCCCCCCACGCCAGGTTTAGACGGCATGGCAGGTGTGATGGAGCCAAGGTATGGGGAACTGTTGTGAGTCGAGAACTCATAGCCGTTAGTTGAGTCGAAAGCTACGAGATCTATTTTAAGTCGTGATCAGAGTAAGTTTGTATTGCAATAATTATAGCCGCAAGATATAGCACTGGAGAGGGTCCCAGAACGTTGATCATGACAAGGACTGGTCCCTGCAATAGGTGTGACGTACCCCGAACACACCAAAACACACACTCCACGCTCCTTGTTGGCTCTCCCCCAGCTACCGGTCCAATAGAAACTAACTATATACGACTGGCTCTACCATAGTCACATTAGACGCAAACGGACCATCAAAATCCTGTCCTGTAACAAATAAATAACAACTTGTAGCGAAAATCCGATCCCTCAGGCGAAACCGGCCTCGCTCATCACACCTTGAGGTCGCGGCGATGGTCACGACCAAGAGGAGGTACACCCGGGGGACGCACATCCACCACCAGAGGACTCGCGAGACCCTTGCTCATCATAAGCTCAGTGGAGCGCTGCTTGAGAGGGTCATAGTACTCGTCCTTGACTGGGTACAGTAGAACCGTTTGGTTTTTGATGGTGACCACGGTATTAGTGGGAATGGAGATCCAGTCGGAGCGCTCGAATGTCAGGGGCTCTGAAGCAATCATAACGGTATTGTTGATACGGTAGCACCGTTCCATACGGTACTGGCCCTGCTGGTACTCGTAGAACCGAGTGCCGGTAGAGTAATACAGGGAAGCGGCCTCCTCAGTGCGGGAGGTGACATAGCGCGAAACAACAACGGTCTGGCCATCAGTAACGGCAAAGTTCAGCAAGCTCGGCTCGACTTCGTCGCCGTCAGCCGCTTCCTGGGTCCAGATCTTGATGCGTTCAAGGGTGCGTTCGAGCGCGCTGGTTAAGATCGCCGCATCGAACCCGCCGTTGGGATCACTGGGGTCTACGCCCATCTTGTCAAGCGTATCGAGGTAAACAGCAAAACACATCTCGCTATCAGTGGAACCCTGGACAAAGAAAAAGTACTCGTCTTTGATGCCCTCACACATTTTGCGCTTGACTTTGGAGAAAAGTGACACACCACCGTTATGCATAAACATCAGGGTGTGATACACAAATGGGTGGCAGTTTGTCTCGCTCAAGACACCGGCGGTGGAAGCGCGCACGTGGGCAAACACCAGCTTTGACTTGGTTTTACTTGCGAGCCGCGCAAGGTTGAGGTTATTCCATGCGGGGGTGGTGGCACAGTAAACACAGGGACCCTTTTCCTCATCCACATCCATTTCCTGGGGGTAATACCCAACTCCAAACCCGTCGCCATTGATAGGCCGGCGCATATCGACACGCAGGCGCGAATCAAAGGATTGGTTGATGATGGAGTGGGCGGGCCGCGTTAGCAGGTGCTCTAACCGGATCGGTTCTCGCGACTTGTAAATCATAAACCTACACATGAGTATGGTGTGAGGATGGCAGGTGGGATGAGGTGCTTGAGGTGCTGACATGCGTCATGCATGTAGTCCATCCTAGTCCATGCTGGGTGCATTCTACACATTTCTAGATAACTGTAAACAGATTAGATTGCCCATGGTCTAGGCTGGGGCCTAGTCTAGACACATGGGCTAGGTTAGATCACCTCTACAACCCCTTGGCGTACTTGCCGCTCTCCAAAAACTGCTTGATGATTGCAACAATCTTATCGAGAGCATCAAGCCATGCCTTGAGCTGCTCCTCGACCTTGGCCAATGGCTCGCCAAGCTTGGCGTAAAAGTCCTTACGGTAAGGACAAGCGTTCATGGCCACCTTGAAAACAGGGCGCACAAGCATCGAGTGATGCTTGCTAAGGGTCTCGCTGTAGGCTTTGGTGAAGCTCTGCACGAGTTCCTGGTCGGGGTTCTCGAGACTTTTACGCATCGCAGCGGCGGTAAACTCGAGGCCGCGAGTGAGCCACAAAAGGCCCTGGGTCGCGTCTTTCTTCTTCTCCTTGACCTCGCTCAGTACAATTTTCTGCAAAGTCGTGCCCTGATCGGGTGCCGCGAGCTGGCGTGTCCGGATTTTCTTGATATTACCGGTCATGTCGCTCTGGACCATGCCAAAAGTGGTGGATTCGAGGACATCAAACAGTTTGACGAGAGATTCAGAGGCCTCCAGGAACTCAGTGGTGCTGATCTCGTCGTTGGTGACGGGAACGTCAGTGAAATTGCGGCCAATAGTGTCGAAATAGGTCATACGTGTTTGTTGACGTAAGTGTGAGGCTGCGGTGACTAGGGATAGAGTTAGTAGGGAGGTATTGACGTGTACTCGGAGCTAAATAACAACAGTGAATCTGGATATATTCGAATAAACAAAATGGCCCTCGTATATACTTTGATTTGGCCGATTTAGCTCGATCGCTGCCCAACTCCAGCGAGGACAGATAGACTCGTTGGGAGCGTGTTGTTGCAAATTGTGAGTTTACAGTGAGGCTGAGGTGAGGCTGAGGTGAGGTTGAGGTGATAAGGTTATCAACGGGAAATCGACGTGTATTAATAGCTAGTTCACAACAAGGCATCCGTATCTGTTGAATGAAACCAAAACATCCTCGTAAACGCTTTTACCAGACCGATTTAACTCGACCACTGTCCAACTCCAGGGAGGACAATTAGTTAGCAGCTTCACTGAGACCCTTCAGGGACCCTTCAGGACCCTCCAGGACCCTCCACCTCTAGGCCAAGGAGACCCACACATGAAAAAATTCCTAAAGGAATTAAGAGCACTTAATCCTTCGCGAGCTAGTGCAAAGCTGCCAGCCCTGGACGTTCGGTATCCTGCTCGATTCTACCCCCAGGCCCGTAAAATGAAACGCACAGTGTTTCTGCATGTCGGCCCCACCAACAGCGGTAAATCATACTCTGCACTCAGCTCGTTCAAGGCCGCGCGATCGGGGTTTTATGCAGGACCGCTCCGAATGCTTGCGCGTGAGATTTACGATCGCTTAACGTCCGAGCGGATCCCCTGCAACCTCGTCACCGGCGACGAGTGTATCCATCAATCTAAACCTGATGGGTCGCCGGCTACTCTACAAGCAGGCACGGTGGAGATGATTGATTTGAGCACAACTTTTGACGTTGCGGTGCTTGATGAAATCCAAATGATCAATGACCCCAACCGAGGGTGGGCCTGGGCGCAAGCGTTTCTGGGCGTCAAGGCAAAGACGCTGCACTTGTGCGGGGACCGAAACGCCGAGAATATCATTAGACAGTTGTGCAAACAGACAGGTGATCACCTCGAAGTCAAGTATTATGAGCGCCTTAGTCCTTTGGAGATAGATAAGCGGCCCATTACCCGCAACAACTGGCTGTCGAAGCTTGAGCCAGGAGACTGTATTGTGTGCTTTAGCGCCCGCAAAGTCAAAGAGTTGCGTGACGAAATTGTCCGGAAACTCGGCAAAAAGTGCGCTATTATATATGGGTCCCTGCCCCCCGAGATTAGGGCCACTCAGGCCCAGCTATTCAATGACCCCAAAAGCGATGTCGACTACATGGTTGCTAGCGACGCGATCGGAATGGGTCTGAACTTGGCAATCAAGCGCGTCATTATGTTTGAGCTCAACAAGTTTGATGGCGAGAAAATGATTGAGCTGCCGGTGGCTCAAATCAAGCAAATTGCGGGCCGTGCTGGTCGCTTCAAACCCGCTTCTCCTACTGAACCCGATACCAAAAACTCAGAGGGAGGGCTCGTCAACACCTTATCCGAAGGCATGAAAGCCACAATCAAGAGTGCGCTAAGAAAGAAATCGCCAGAAATTTACAGCGCTTCGTACCAGCCGCCAGCCGAGCTAATCCGGTCATTTGCTCTCGATAAGCCGGTTCCATTCACTCAGATCCTTGAAGATGCATTTGTACAGGCACGAATCGGCCCTGCATACGAGCGGCCTAGAATAGAACCCGTCATGGTCACCACTGCTATCATTGACGATGTGGATGGCTTGACGCTCGATGATCGGATCCAGCTGGGCAACGCTCCCGTTAAGAAAACTACAACCGTTCAAAAAGCGTTTGTACAGTTTTGTCGCGTAATTGGAGCGCGCGAATCAAAGAATATCCTGGAGATTATGGGTGACAGGTTACAGGTCCTGGGCCAGCACAATCCCGAAATCCTCGCCCTTGAAGACCTTCACAAATGCATTACTTTATTTCAATGGATGTCGATACGTTACCCATGCAACTTATTGGACTATGAAGGCGCCAACGACCTAAAGACTTTGTGCGAGTCTATGATAAATAAAAAGCTTCAGTCCCGCAAAAGCCTAGGGCCAAGGCCCAGTCACCTCTCTAGCGGCCCCAAATACGTCAAGCGGTCCCGTAAACATTAATTTATCTGTACATATTTTATAGACCAGACCTGGCCCTAGACTGGAGACCCGAGACGTGAGACTCTACCGACCCCAAAGCCTTGCAAAAGCCTACCCAGACACTAGATACATCTGCCTATCACTCGCAAATCTTGCGGGCAGCATCAACCACCTCGTCGGCCGTTTCTGTGATATCATGAGGAACAATAACAGTCGAGCGGGGCTCATTTTTCGGCATCTCAAGAATCGAAAGCTGCGAATCAAGCATATCGAGCTTCATGAAATGGCCCTGGCGAGTCTGCATACGGCGAACCAGCTCTTCACGGGTTGGCACAATAAGTACCACGCACGCATCCTTTAGGTGACTTAAAAGCAGATCGCGGTACGATTTTTTGAGGGCACTGCAAGAAACGACACAGTCACCGCTTTTGGCCTCGGTAACGATCGTTTCGAGCCAACCCCAACGATCATCGTCAGTGAGAGGGATCCCACGAGACATTTTGTCGATATTGGCCTGCGGATGCAAACTGTCCCCTTCAATGAATCTATATCTGAGCTTTTCTGCTACAGCAGTACCGATTGTGCTTTTTCCACAGCCGGAAGGTCCACCAACAATGATAATCATAGAGGTGGGTGGAAGGGTGGATGGTTGTGGTGAGTGGGGTCTCGAGCCAGTTATACCGGAATGCTCGCAGGACTACCGCAATACCTATCTCATTTAGTTACTTAATTACTAGAGCTCGCCAATTGACGTGCCTTATGGACGAGATCAGCTCCTCCAATGATATGAACACCGTTGCTCTCATTCAAAGCCATGTCCAGACCAACGCGAGCGACATCGTCGCCATAGGCCGGCTGGCCAGCAATGAAAGCTAGTGAGGAGTTGTAAACCCAGCCTCCAACCTTCATTCCGAGCGAGTTGCCGAAACCTTTATGGGTACCCTCACGGTCCCCGAGTAAGACACCAGGGCGCAAGATAATGGTCTTTTCAAATTTAAGAGCAATGATATCACGCTCACAATCGCCCTTGAGCCTCAAATAAGGGAGCATGGAGTCGCAATTGGCGCCGGATGAGGATACCAAGATGAACACTTTGGCGCCATTGGCCTTTGCAGTCTTGGCCAAGTCAACATTCAGGTCATGATCGATCTTGTACTGAGCCTCAAAAGAGCCAGCAGCTGCTTTGGTAGTGGACAACGACGAAAATACGATATCGGTACCGGGAACAATGGCCTGTGGGGTGATATCCCCCACTACATTGTCGACTTTGGCGGGGGTGGAACTGAGAGGACGACGTGTAAGGGCAGTGATCTTGTCTACAGCACTGCTCTGAGAGGCAATTTTGAGAAAACTGGCTCCACAGAGCCCGGTTGCGCCTAATACGAGGGCTGAGGTCATTGATTACACAGAACTCAAAGCAGCTGATAAAACCCCAGATAATTGTGCTTTTGCGCCAACTGCGCGCGCAATTCTTGCTTCTTCTCGGTGCTCTGGCGCTCAATTAGATCATAAGTCATGAACAAATTCACCACCAGTGCCGGGCTGGGAGCTGTCTCTAGAGCCTGCTCAAGCACTTGAACAGCTTCTAGGACCTCTCCCTGATGAAGGAGAGCGAGAGCGCGCAGGTTCATGTTCTTGGCAGTTATTAGTGTAGTTTGATAGTCTTTTTGTGCAAACGCTTGGAGCGCCTGGAGGTCAGAGTCCTCTTGTTCGTTGGCCCTGACTGCCCACTCCGCTGCGAGCTTGGAATTGCCCAAGTAGATATATACCAAGCAGATAGCGTGAGCCACCGGCTTATCCCAGCCTGATTTAGCATAATCTTCACCCCAATAGAGTCCTTCAAGGTGGTGCAAAGCGGTGGTAAAGTCGCGCATCCCAATTAGCGCCGCGGCCACCTCCAGGCCGAGCCGGCGTAATCGATCATTCCATTCGGCGCTAGCGGGAGCAGTGCGCGCCTCAATGGCCATTGTGTACATGAGCTGGACCGCTTGTTGGTTGATGCCTTTGGCCCATACCGGCACTAAAAGGAGCCTCAGATCCCATACTGGCTGGGTTGGGGGCAGCTCGTCGAGGTTTTTGAACCTTTCTGTTGCTTCTTGGGCCACAAGTGCGCCCTGGCGGGTTGCCAAAAGGGCCCTGAACCGCCACAGCCAGATGGTGAGCAGGTCCATCAGCTGGTCCTGATCGGTCGGCTCCTGGGCCTCGCCGATCAGCTGCTGAGTTTTTTCAACTATATCAAAGTATAATCCAAGGCTAATCAGCTCCTCGAGGGGCTTTTCGCAGGCCGATTCGAATGCCTGGGGCCGTGCTAGGCCCCCTGCGACTCGTCCCACCAGCTGTTGCCACATGTGGAGGGATGGACTAGAGTTGGATATATATACAACTCCAAGTCGCGATTGGAGGAATCACCACATGAATATACAATCTAGTTGTATATATCTACAATTTACCTGTAGATTAATAGACACTCTGGGGATAAAGTTTCCAGTGGAGTTAAACCTTAAAGGTAGCATATATATACTAGTACAGCCATTGCCACATGAGATCATGAGTATTGCACGGGAATCTCATTTACTGGACCAGGAAGATACTCAGCAGCCCAAGCAGCCGCGTCAAATGAAGCGGGTTTTGATGTACACCTTCAACAACGAGTGCCCCCCTGGTATCTATCACAAACCCAACTCGGCCCAAACGACTCCCCTCGTTCCTTTAAAGCGCCAGCCCGATAGGATTGATCTCATCAAAGCAGCGCTCACTGACCAGGCTGCCTCGGTCGAGGAGCTCTGGCTTGGTGTCAACCGCCGGTTTGAGTTCATGGAGGCGAGCCAGACCAAAATGACTGAACTGGTAACTCGGTTGGAGTATGAAAACAGTCTGCTCAATGATAAACTCACTAGTCTCGAGCAGCCACTCCAGAATGCTCACCAGGAGCTCAAGGATGAGTGTGCCAAAACAATCAAGAATATTGATTTCACCTGTCAGATCGGTACCCATTTAGCTCGTAGAGGTATCCGTAATGAGTATGAGACTGTGGAATCCAAACTCAACGGGCTGATTGGCTCCAAGGTGGTGGACGATCTCGCCCAAAGCCTTGAGGAGGTCTCTGTCCAAGTGAAAAAGGCTGCCCGTGACTCTGAAGAGTGCAAAACCGATGTGGAGCGCAATTACGATGTGGTTGCAAAGCTTATGAGCTCCCTTGACTCTTATGTGGTTGCCCATGACCGCCACGAGCGACGACGCGATAAGGAGCTGTCTCAGATCCGGGTCATGAATGCGCGTCTTGAGGAACAAGTCAAGGAGCTGCGTCAACAAGTAGGCACGCTGTTACAGACCTCTGAGATTGAAAGAGAGCAGGCTGTAGAGATTCTCAAGTGATATGGATTTGCGACTTGTTTCCTCTGACCACAGCAATCTTCTTTAATGCTGTTGCCCTTTCCCTTACTCTATAAGTTGAATAAATAACGACAGAATGTGGTCCCTCCCCCTCTCCCGCGCTCTCTATATATCTTTAGTTAAATTTTGGCCTTTACCAAATAGGACGACGCAAATAGAGACGCAAACGCACCGCTAATAACGAGAAACGCTAGGCCCGGCCATACGTTTACGGTGGCACCGTAGACTTTGATTAGCGCAGTGGGGAATATCAGGGCCATAATGCTGGTAACGAGCGATACGGAGCCCATAAACGAGCCAAACTGGCCGTCTGGTGCGTACTTGATCAGCGCAGAACGGTAAATGGGATTCGCAAAGCTGGCACTGCTCTCTACCATTGCCGAGACAACAAACATGGTTGGGGTAGAGGCAAACGTCATCAAGAAAAAGCCGGTAGCGCACAAGCCAAGCGCGATTCGCAAAAACGTCAGGTCAACGCGGTCAACATCATGCGAGTGAGTAGGCCACCAGCTCGAGAACTTCTTGTAGAGATACGGGAACCCAGCAATATAGGCAATACACCGATTAGTGGAGGTTGTGGTAATAAAGTAGCCTGTTTTGATTGCGGACCAATTGAAGCGGCGCTTGACGTACAAGAACATCACATTGACGACTGCCAGCATAAACTCGGTACCGAGGATCGAGCACACGGTGAACAGGCGAGCTGTGCGGCGTCGTTGTTGTTCCGGAATATGGCGATAAAGTAGCATTTTGCAGTTGCCGAGTAGGTTCTGGGGCGATTTTGCCCGGTTGAGCTCTGCTTGGGTTGGAGACAAACTCTCGACAACAAACAGCGAAATCAGCACGATAACCAGCACCAGCGTGATAATGGAGGCATAATAAAGCTGCGAGAGTCCGTACCGTGAAATAAAAGTTGAACCCAGAGTAGGGCCCACGGCAATGGCAATGAATAGAGAGGCCTCCACAAACGAGACGTACTGGGCGCGATCTTTGGCGTCACTAATCAGATCAGAAATGTATGAGACAGCCATGGGTGCAAGGATACCCACACCACCACCCAAAGTGGACACACAAAGAGGGGCAAGCATCCAGTAGTAGTGCGGAGTGCCCTTGGTGCCAAACACGAGCCACCATTTAAGGAGTTGGCCACAAAGAGTAAAGACAGCGGTCCAGATAAACAGCAGTTTGCGGCCCCAAATATCGCTCTTGGCGGTCAATGTGGGCGTCACAAAGATCCCACCCAAAGCCTGGATAACGTTGGCATACATGGTCAAGGAGCTCACAATGACGCTGGCGTTGGGAGATTGGAAACATTCCGCGCTCTCTATACCCTGATGATAACAAATTAGCAGGTAAAGGACGTCGATTTCGGCGGCAGCGGTGGAGATAATTGCTACCGCCATCAGGCTGATAAGCGTCAAGAAGATGCGGATGGGGCGTTTAGTGATGGGGGGAGGAGTCAGTGCCAGGGTGGGGTCACGGTCCTCAAGGAGGTGCCGCTGCTCCTCGTACAATTGTTCTACTTCCATGGGTGATTGATAGCGTAGTTACGGGATGCGTAATAGGATGCGTGATTAGGGATGCATGCTTATGAGATGCGTTAGGAGAATGCATGATTATGAGATAGATTGGGGCACCGGGAGGGTAGATTTAGAGGGTAGAGATTACACAGTAGCTGATTGGAGGAATGAGGTTGGAGAATGTAAATTAAAGGGATTCGATCATCCATAGTCTCTGATAGTAATGTATTCAATTGAATCATCTACAAGTACACTTTGACCGGCCGCAGTATGGCCACCACAAGCTCCCCTTAGCACCCTATTAGCTTCACTACAATAACCTCGTGCCATGCTTCCGACGAATAGCGACGGGTACAACATTTTCCATGCTGCAGCAGTGAATGGCGTCCCCAAACCGCTAACAAAGCTCCTGCAGCAGCACAAAAAGCTCGCGGCGGCCGGTCTTGTCGCGCGCGATTCCCAGGGCCGTACTCCCGCGCACCTTGCGGCCCTCTGCGGTAACTTGCGCGCGCTCCGATTGATCCTTGATGCCGCACCCGACTCAATGTTTATTAGAGATGCCAACCAGCGCAACGTCCTTGATATCCTGCGCCATGATGACACTCCCTACACATACCAGATCCGTACCCGATTAGTGTCGTGGGGAGCTGCTTCTCTAGGTGATGGGCCCGGTTTAGCGTCCCTTGATCAGCCACATCTCCCCGGAAATGGGCTTGCTCGATTGGGGCCTCGCAGCGTGGTCAAAATGGCGGTCTCGCCGTCACAAGCACTCGTGGTTGCCCAACACAACAATATGCAGCGCAGTGTACTCGCGACCCGCCAGCTCAAACCGCTGCCTCTCGAAGGAAAATTCTTGGGCGCCTCCACAGCACAGCACTCGGTCCTCATCACAGATAAACTCGTTTATACCTGGGGCCATAACCAGCACGGGCAGCTTGCGCAGGCTGGCGTCAAAAAATGCGAAACTCCGACCCGAATCGACGACTTTTTGGAGTACCAAACGGCTTCTTATGGGGGTTATAGTGCTCTCGCCTCGGATCATGAACCGGTACCACTGGAGCCACTCGTGGACACCGAATGTAACTCGCACTACTCGGTAGCGTACACAACCCGCAAGCTGTATGCGTGGGGCCTCAACTCGGGCCAAATAATCGGCCAATCTCGCGGTGCTCATTGCGATGTGTCTAGAGTTTACGACTTTAAGCAGCCTATTCAAGCAGTTGCGTGCCTGGATAACGCCATCGTGGCGCTCTCTGGAAATACCGTCTCAATATTTATGGATGGCGAGCGGCGTAAACTCGAGTTGGGCGGCACCGATCTTAAGGGCAGAGGCCGCTTTTTTGTCCTCAAGACCGAAACAGGCCGGTTGCATCTATACCACCTCAAGAAACTCGACTCGTTTACCAAGATACCAGTTCCCAAATCCGAGCCAGTGCTATCGTTTGACGTTGCCGAGACCGGCCTCGTGATTATCGCTACGAAATTTACCATATATACCTGGGCCAATGGCGATCTGAGCGAGCTATCTGGATCTTCGCGCTACGATCTCCGTAAAATCTGTTGTGATTCACGTGGAGCTGCATTCTTAGCCACACAGGAATACTTTGTGCCCCCCGAGACTACTGTGGGGGGTTCAAGTTTGGTGGAAGACCTGGTAGGTATCTGCCCTGTCGAGTGCGAGTGTGAACCACGAATGCCCCAGCCATTCAGCTTTTTCGAAGATAATGGCGATTTTGAGAGCGGTGCCGTTGAATTTGACTGGAACTGTCTGCCTGAGGTGGGTGGAAACCTGGATACCACTCTTGACACCACCTTGGTTGCCGAGAATAAGAGTATTCGCGTCCACAGATTTATCTTATTAGGGAGGTGTCCACGGCTCGCTCAGAAACTGACAACGACACGGGGTGGGTGCATTGTGGAGCGCAAGGGTACCGACACTTTTGAGTTTAGCGCTTCGTTTGGTGCGCTCATGGCGTTTGTCCAGTACCTCTACACTGGCTCTCCTAGAGATTCGCCTCCCAATTCACTGGGCAAACAGTACCGTGATCTCCAGTCACTAGCCGAGGGCTCTATGGCGGTTGGCATGCTGCGGTCCAAGTCAATTGACCCCGATACCACCATCAAGCTGAGAGATGGAGAGTTGCACGCACACTCGGCTATCCTACGCGTCAGGTCCCTTTACTTTGCCGCCCGTCTTGCAGAGCATTGGAACACGACTCCGGTACATCTCGAGCACTATAGCGTAGCAGCATTCAAGCATTTCCTTGAATTTGTTTACAGTGGCCAAGTTTCAAAATCATTGGCAACAATCAACGGTAGCGAAAGTCAATCGTTTGATTTACTAGTGGAATTGTGGTTCTTGGCAGATGAGCTCATGCACACCCAGCTCGCGGAGATTATTGAGAGTGCTCTCGTGGAGTGTATAAACTTTGAAACGTGCCTTGATGTTCTGAGTATATTTCCTAATGCCAAGACGCTCTACTCGACTGCGCTGGATTTCTACTCGCGGCATATGGACTATTATATACGCGAGTTCTCTCACATCCCGAATGCGTTGGTTGACAGCGTGGAGACTGGGTATCGCAAGCAGTTTGGCGGCGAGATCGATATGGATTCCAGCGATTTGTTGGCCAAACTAGTTCCACAAAACTCGGCTGCTGCCAGTCCTGGTACTGCCACCCCTGTGGCCGGAGCAAGCGCCAAAGTCACGCCGGCTGCTACGCCAGCTGCTACGCCACGGCAAACCAGCCCTGTTCCCAAGCCCACAAACCAGGAGCCCAAGTTTCAGATCAAACAAACCAAAAAGAAACCCAAGGCGACCACCACTCCTTCACCTGCTGCACCGACACCTGCTGTATCTATTCCGAGACCGTCGTCTTCTTCACCGTCACCATCTCCTGTGCCGATCCCCACCACTCCTTGGCGCAACTCTAGCAGCGCGGGTTCATCTCCAGGCCCTTCTTCGTTGGGTGAAAGTGCTGTGCTCCCTCGTCTTGGCCAGAGCCCAACCCCACGGCTTCGAGAAGCGAGATCGCCTCCTGCGACGTTTCGTGCTCGCACCCCTTCAGTGCCTAAACGACTCTCTCAAAAGGAACGCCTCAGAATGCAACAGGAAGCCGCCAATACACCAGCAGCTCCGCCGCCTACCCCATGGGGCCGGCCTGCAACGGCATCAAGCAGCCTCAGCGAGCAAATGGCGCTGCTCAATAAAAATCGCCAACGCAAAGCAGGTGGGCTGTAGCGAACGAATCCAAAAGACAGTAAGCCCCCCTATTTTATTTAAAAACTCTAGACGCTCTAATTTATTTATTCTCTTGATCATGGACTCGTCGCGCCGCAGTGGTTAATATCAGGCTTTGATTGGTGGTTGTGATACATTGAGCTGCGTACCCCAGACTATGAGGTGCATCTGCACTTACGTCACGCATGAATCCCGGGGTCGTGCATAAAGAATCGGTGTTTTTAGTGAAAATCTCAAGGCAGGGCTGGTGCGATATTTACATGCACTTATTCAAGGGCTAAGATTTATCTGGGAGTACCAATTACGCAAAATGGCACCGTCCCACAAGACAGCATAGCAAGTAGCCTAGCAAGTAGACTAGCAAGATGCCCTACTGCAGCTAACTAAGCTCGCATTTTGATCATCATCTGAGTATTCGCACTCGTTTTCTATTAATAAACGTGTTGCGGGGCACCTCCAAAATTGCACAGCGTCGATACCATGAGCCCCCTAGTTTGGAGGCCATCATTGGGCCATCAACAAGTACGATCTAGGAATCCCAAGTGGGCTCTTGAATCAAGTCCTCTTTGAAGTTTTTTTGAGATTTAATATGTACCGTTTTGTCGTGTTTGCATACATCACACCACTCCAATAGCCACTCAAAAGCAACCCACGAAAACCTATATAATATTTGGTCCTGCAAGATCAGGCCACGGCCACCCCGACCATTGAAATCTCATTATGAACGGTGTGCCTTTAGAAAGGTTTCCGCCCCAAGTAATTGACGGTGATGCAAGGCGCGGGGGCTAGGGTTTCCGGATCAATCATGTTTTTCAGTGGATCCAGCTTGTTGGCTATTGGAGTAGACATAGCAGCGGATAGCAGGCTTTCAACTATTTATGTATACCTCTAGTCTTTTTAGAATCCACAAACTCACGTGTTGCGCAGACAGGGCCCGTGGCGCGCGTTTTTCTGTACTCCAGTGGATCATGCATCATGCACAGGTCGCATATATGCTTGTTGGGGGTACGGTATATAAAGGCTCCTGGGTTTCCCCACAGATTCTCTAAATGAGCAGCTTACTCAAGGCGCGCGTTCAACACCCAGGCATCCTCGCCAAACTCAAGACTGTTGAAGAATGTATCCCCATGTTCAAAAACGATGATTGGCTTGGATGGAGTGGTTTTACCGGTGTTGGTGGGCCCAAGGCCATCCCTGTGGCGCTTGCTGAGCATGTTGAAAAGAATAAATTGCAGGGCCAGCTCAGATTCAACATGGTTACTGGCGCTAGTACCGACACAGACGTCGAGGGCAAGTGGGCCCAGCTCGACATGATCAACCGCCGTACTCCTCATCAGGTTGGTAAACCCATTCAGCAGGGCATCAACAGCGGCCAGATCAACTTTTTCGACAAGCACTTGTCGATGGTTCCTCAGGATCTGCTCTATGGCTTTTACACTCGCCGCCGCGATACTGAGGCCAAGCGTAACAGCATTGACTTTGCCCTGATCGAGGCCAGCGAGATCAAGAGCGATGGTTCCGTCATTTTGGGCCCCTCTGTTGGTGCCACCCCCGAGCTCGTTCAGTACGCCGAGAAGGTCATTATTGAGGTCAACACCGCGATCCCCTCGTTTGCTGGTCTTCACGACATCCAGACCGCTGATCTGCCCCCCTACCGTCAGCCTTTCCCTGTTTCCAAAGTGGACGACCGGTTTGGAACCGAGGGCCTTTACATTGACCCCAGCAAGATCGCTGCCATCGTCGAGTCTGATGCCAAGGACATGGTCCCCGACAATACCCCTGCCGATGCCATGTCTGCTGCCATTGGTGAGAACCTAGTCGAGTTCTTTGAGCAGGAGGTCAAGGCCGGCCGTCTCCCCGAGAACTTGTTGCCCCTCCAGAGTGGTATCGGTAACGTTGCCAATGCCATCATGGAAGGTCTCGCCAAGTCCCGTTTCGAGAACTTGACTGTGTGGTCTGAAGTTTTCCAGGACTCGTTCCTCGATTTCTTTGAGACCGGCAAACTCGACTTTGCCACTGCCACCTCGATCCGTCTTACTCCTTCTGGTTTCAAGCGTTTCTTTGACAACTGGGACACTTTTAGCAAAAAGATCCTTTTGCGCTCGCAGTACATCTCCAATAACCCCGAGATCATCCGCCGCTTGGGTGTTATTGCCATGAACACTCCTGTGGAGGTCGATATCTACGCTCACGCCAACTCCACCTGTGTCAATGGTAGCCGCATGCTCAATGGTCTCGGTGGCTCTGCTGATTTCTTGCGTAACGCCAAGCTCAGTATTATGCACACTCCCTCTGCCCGTGCCACCAAGACTGACCCCACCGGTTTGTCGTGCATCGTGCCCATGTGCACCCACGTTGACCAGACCGAGCACGATTTGGACGTTGTTGTTACTGATGTTGGTCTTGCCGATGTTCGCGGCCTGACTCCCCGTGAGCGTTCTCGCGAGATCATCAAGAACTGTGCTCACCCCGATTTCAGAGATCAGTTGATGGACTATGTCAATTTTGCCGAGTCCCAGGCTCAGAAGCTCAAGACCATGCACGAGCCCCAGGTCCTTGGTAGTGTGTTTAAGATGCACCAGAACCTCTCCGAGAACGGTACCATGAAGCTCAAGAGTTGGTAGGCGACTGAGCATTAAAAGTATATTAGTGTATAGATGCTAAGCTTGAATATATGGCGAGCGTGGCCGAGTGTCACCCTAAGGGTGCCCTTAATGTATGACCTCGTATGGACCACGGCCCAGTAGATCTTTGTATAGTTTATAGACATGTGGGGTATGGGGTACGGCTTGGCTTAGCAGTTGCCTAAAGTTTTACTAAATACTTGAGCATCTAACTAGGCAGTATGATGGCCAATCTTGGAAGTCATGATATTGCGAGCAGCTTCATTGTCGGTGATCTCGGCAGCAATAGAAGTAGCGGCATCGTAAATATATTCGAGGCCGCTCACGGTCTTGAAATCAACTGCAACGTTCTCAAAGTAGCTACGTAGAGCAACCGAGAGCTGGGCATCGTCGGGGTTTGCCAAAAACATATGTTCAATGGCGCTACGGGCATCAGTAGGCTGGGCAGGAGCAGCAGTAATTTCACTGGCGCTAGCAATACCGGAGATGACTAGAGTTGAAACCAAAGATCCAAAGTGCATGATGGAAGGTGATTATGTACTGGAATAAAGATTTTAGCATATCCCTTGTGCTTGTTTATGCATGTCGGTGCATATTCATGCATGGCAGAGTGGGCAGTCTAGCGGGTGGAGGATGAGGAAGGCCTAGTGTGAGACTACAATATAAAGCTTCATACGATCAAACGCATCAGAATGGAATGGGTGAATATCAAGAGTGCTCCTCAGAAGGAATCTAATCCATAGTACCAATTACCTGATAAGCTGGTGATTGAGCTTCCATATGAGCAGCTGGGGAGTACTATTACCGCCCAAATTTGGTTAAAAGACCCAAGATCCATTCACTAATTTACCTCAACCCCCTAAAATGGTCTTGCTTCCCCACACACGTGACCAGGTCGATTCAGCCACAGGCGCCACCTCCTTCATCCCCAAATTTTTTTGCCCTCACGAGCACAGCTGAACCTTGAGATCCACTCATTAAGATGAAGTACGTTCCTCCTTGGAAGGAACCATATTTTATTGGTATTGCTGGCTGCTCGGGTAGTGGAAAGACAAGTGTGACGAATATTCTCACCAAAAAGCTCAATGTACCCTGGACAGTCCAGCTATCAATGGATAACTTTTACAAACAAATCTCAGAGGAGGACCGCCAAAAGGCTTATGCGGGTAATCTAGACCTCGATAGCCCCAACAGTATCGATTTCGATCTCCTTATTGAGGTGCTCCACAAGATTAAGCGCGGCGAACGCACCGAGATCCCCGTCTACAGTTTTGTAACTCATAGTCGAACCGATAAGACGACCGAGGTGTACGGAGCCAACATTGTGATTGTGGAGGGTATATTGGCTCTTTACGACGAAAGAATCAGAGATATCTTGGACTTTACCATCTTCGTCACCGAAGACTACGACGTTTGTCTTGCCCGCAGATTGGCCCGCGATATTCTCGAGCGCGGTAGAGAACTGGAGAGTGCGATCCGTCAATGGCACCGGTTTGTAAAACCAAATTATATCTCCTCTATCTTGCCTACTTCACGCAGAGCAGACGTTTTGTTACCCAACGGCAAGAACAATAAAGTAGCAATTGATATGCTGTTGGGCCACATTCGTCGCAAGCTATCAGAACAATCTCGCCACCATCTGGAAGAGCTGCAAAAGCTCTGCGGCGGTCAAAACAGCGACATTAGCAATTTTGGGTACCGGCTGCCCCTATCCAACCAGGCCCGGGGTATTCACACTATTCTGGTGGACAAGAGAACTTCCCGCGATGACTATATCTTTTATTTTAACCGTATGGCTGATATGCTTATCACCCTGGCGCTCGAGAAGAGTCTCAAGTGTACCCCTCACACTATCACTACCCCCACTGGCACCAACTACGATGGAGTAAATGTTCACTTTAATGAGGTAGTCGCAGTCACAATTATCCGTGGAGGTGAGTGTTTCGAGACAGCTCTCAAGGCATCGATCCCTACAATCAAGCTTGGCCGTCTGCTAATCCAGAGCGACTCCCAAACTGGTGAGCCCCAACTTCATACCCGCAAATTGCCTGATTGTATTGCAGACAACTCAAAAGTCCTGTTGGTGGATACCCAAGTTCTTAGTGGCAGTGCTGCTGTCATGGCTATTGCCGTGCTGGTTGATCACGGTGTTCGCGAGGAG
This sequence comes from Wickerhamiella occidentalis, assembly GCA_030582035.1. Taxonomy (NCBI): domain Eukaryota; kingdom Fungi; phylum Ascomycota; class Dipodascomycetes; order Dipodascales; family Trichomonascaceae; genus Wickerhamiella; species Wickerhamiella occidentalis. The sequence continues at coordinate 158,167 of JAKTWN010000008.1, forward strand.
GACATCACATTCATCACATACTGCGCCAGCGAGATTGGTATTCGTCGTATCTACGCGGCGTTCCCAAAGGTCACTGTAGTATACGCAATGTTGACTACCCAACCGTTGATCTTAGACTTGGATGTGCGCTATTATGGTACTTAGGTTTTGGACCATTAGCATAATGTTATTGTAAATACATTTACCATAGTCTATTCTAGCATTGAAGGATGGCTGAGGTCCCCTCACTTGACAGCTCTGAGTTTTCGTCATTTTTAGAGCGTTGGTTAGGATTATAAATTAAATCGACGTCTGTATATATCCAATACGGGGGCGTTGAGCTGCAAGAGGGCTGTGCTCAGGAACCTAAAAATTACCCAACCGTAAAATCATATACCCAAGCAACACAATTACAGCATAGCACAAAAAGCTGGCAGGAGCACCTCTGGAGACGAAATCGCCTGCTGTGAGATATGGGGTGCCAAACTCATTGGTTTGGCAAATGGCAGCGGCATTAGGGAATCCCGAGGTGGGGAGAGCCATGGCAGCAGAGCACAAGAGTGCCGATACGAAAACCACCACATTGGGGTGGGGGTCTTCCATTTGCTCGCCGATACTGCGCACAAGCGGCAGCACAATCAGAGCCGCGACCGTGTGCGATACAAAAGACGCCACCACCAAGATCATGATACCAAACACAAGGCAAACGCCAAAGAGCCCCAGGTCTTGGACTTGGGCCTGGATGGCAGTGGCAGCCGTCTTGAGGAGGCCGCACGACTCCACAGCTTTGCCGAGGGCCACGCCGCCCATTGCCAGTGCGACAATTGTCCATAAGAAATTATTAAAGTCTGCGGCGCTGAGGATTCCGGGGCCAAACAGCAGCAAAATAGGGGCCAGCGCCAAAATACCCATATTTCCGGCAGTTGGCTCGAGCTGAGAGTTGAAGCACCAGAGAGCAATGGTGAAGAACGTTACCGCGAGCACATAGTAATGGACAAACGTAAATTTATCGCTGGTTCCTCTAATCTGGCCTAAAGAGGATTTGGCCTGGGTAGGTGGAAAAGTCACAATCAACAGGATCCATACCAGCACAATGCTAACCAAGCACACAGGGATAGCCACTGCGAACCAGCCCAACCAACTGGGCTGGGGGTGCATGTTTTGCAATGCGATGATGTTTTGTGGCGATGCAATAGGGCTGGCCATACCACCGATATTACTGGCTAGTGCGATGCCCAGGATGATGGCCTTCGCGAACTGGTCGCCCTCTGGGAGCGTACGCAGCAATGGCTGGGCTACTGAAAAGAGCAAAACTGGAGCAGCGACATTAGATATCCACATGCAAAGGAAACACGAAACCAGCATCAAGACCAAAACAATGACATTGGGATTGGAGCCTGAACGGGCCAAGATGATGGTGGCGAGCTTCTTGGCTATATTGTACTTTGAGAGGGCAGCAGCCAATGCAAAGCCTCCCAAGAGAACCATGATGACCGGCGACCACATTTTAGCAAACACAAAGTCGGCAGCATCGGTCGCAGGCATCCGTTTGCCTCTGGCATTCAAGGGGACGCGCAGAACCACCACCAGGAGCGGGACCATAAGAGAGGTAACAAACAGCGGAAGGGCCTCGGTTGCCCATAATAGAGAGGCAAACACAATGATTGCGAGACAGTTGTTTTGCGGAGTTTTGTGCAAAATGGGGAAATTCAAGATGAACAAGAAAATTGCTGTGAAGATTGTGACCTTGACGCCATTGGCGTTCTTAGAGAGGATCTCAGGCACTGGTAGTCCGCAAAATCTTGTGGGAGCATTGGCTTGGGCATCGGAATCGGGGCCCCGCACCACCGCATGCTTTTGACGCTCGAGGCTGATCATATCACGCCAAACGGTGTTGCGTTCCCAAACCACGTGCTCGCGCAGGTACCCACGCAACGCATTCTGTGCATCGCTGAACTCGAGCTGCTGCAGCTGCGCGTACTCCCCGACTAGCACCTCGAGGCGGGCCTTGAGCTGGGCCTCAGTGGCCGGATCAAAGACGGTGTACGACTGAAGTTCATTTGTGTAGATGGGCAGAAGCTCAGTGCCCATGATTTTATCGAATTTCTTTAGGATTTTGCGGAACCCCGTGCGGTTCAGGTCGATAAACGAGACGAGTTCCGACAGCGAGACGTAGACGGCAATTGCTTCACGCTTGAGGGCGATTGCCCGCACCGACCGCTCATCGTTGACCGCCAGCGCAGAACTGCGAAGGTCCTGGCGCGAAGACCGCAATAGGTTTTGCTCGTTACCGCCGTCGCTCTCGCTATCGGATTCGGCGGCCAATGCAGGAGTTGGCACCGCAGTCTCGAACTTTTTGAGGTCATGGGTGAAATCCTGGCACCTGTCCACGGTAGATGCGTGGTTGTCGCGGTAAAACTGGTCAATCTTGCGCGCCTCCTTGCTGAGGGCCTTGCAAAAAAGGGGTCGCGGGTCACGCTCCAGCAGCGAGTCCTCGACGCCGTGACGACCAGCCGCTTCTTTTTCCAGCGCATAGATTAGTTTCTTTAGCGCAGCGTAATCTATATAACTCGATCTCCACTCGGGAACCGCGTTGAATTCCAGCGACGATGAGAACTTCATGATAAGAGGTGCTGACTACACCAAGCGCGGAAACGTGCCTGTGTATGCGAGGATCCAGGCACGCGTACCGCATCATGCATAATTACAGTTGAGTTTATATAGAGTAGGGGGGAAAGATGTGAGGGTGTGTCGGTGGGAACCAAATGGGAACCAAGTGGGAGCCAAGTGGGCCTAGTGAGCTGGCCATGAGAGCCAAAGTGTACATCTACTCAATCCACTTGACGACCGATCTAAGACCCACCGATCCACCTGACCACTCGACACCGATTGATCAAAGCTTCTCCTTATCTCCCAGCCTCACTACCAATTTTGTGGCACTCACTCCCTTGCCAAACTCTACCATCGCCGCAGGGATTTTATCAAACCCTGTGCCATACACAGAAACGGGAATCGATTTGAGCCATCCCTCAGCAAGCAACGCATTGAGCTGGTAAAAGATCTCCGGGGTCATGCTCAGCAGCTCCTCACTGGCAACGTTCTCCTTGAACCAGGGACCCATGGGCCAGCTCTTGTTCCATAAAAGGTACCATAGGGGTGTGTCAATGACCACGTCCTTACCCTGGGGCATCTTTTTGGGGTGAATCGGCAAGCTGGTGTTAATTTTGGCCCCACTGGCCACTGCATCATACACTTTGGCCAGCGTGGCACCCGAGGATATGGTGTCATAGGCATAGACGATCTCGCCAATCTCTCGCGCTCTGGAAGGCCAATTCTCATCGTGATAATCCAGAAAATGCGCAACCCCCACTGTGGACTTGAATAATCGCTGGTGCTTGGCACTCGCAACCGCAATCACCGTGTACCCCATCCACTGAAGAATCTGGCAGGCATAAAACCCGAGCGAGGATGCGGCGCCGTAAACAAGGCACGTACCACTAACAGAGTTGTGCAGTAGCGGTTTGCGGTTGTAATAACACATTGCAAGCGCAATTGTACCCAGCGAAACCCCCAGAGACGACGCCTGCTCAAATGAGGTCAGGGCCGCCGGCTCAATCCGGTTGCTGGGGTTGGTGTTTAGTTTGGTGGGGAACTTAAACACAGAATCTGCTCGAATATCCACCGCAGTGCTGTACACGCCGTCATCTGGCTTCGCAGCATTGGACCCGGTCTGGCCTCCAGCGACTGTATCACCCACTGAAACACCACGGACATCAGGGCCAACCTCAATCACGACCCCTGCAAAATCACAGCCGCTCCCAGCACCAACTGCAAGCTTATTTACCAGGTGCTTGTAGTCTGTGGGGTTGAAGGCCACAGCTTTGGGGTCGACGCGCACGTACCCGGGCTCCAATGGCCTAATTGGGGCGCTACTCAATTCCAAAGCTTTATCAGCTCCACATCTGTACAATTGTTTAGACATTAAGGGGCTAACTACTAATTGGGGTGTAATAACTACGGGCAATTATTGATTATTGACCACGGAAGCGGGGTTGGCCACCCACCACGATTACTAAGTGGGCTTGTACGTTCAACAGGAGTTTCCCGAAATAGAACGGCACCAGCGATGCATGGCGCACAGACAAATCTGGCTCGGCTACGTACTTAGTCAGTAGCAACGAGTCGCATGTCAACGTGGGGAATACCGTCCTCGAGGTATTCCTCGCTGATCGTCGTGAAACCTGCATCCTCGTAGAACTTTTGCACATAAACCTGTCCTGATAGCTCAATTGTAGACCCTACTTGCTGTGCGGCAGCTATCAACCGCTTTAGCAGCTCACGACCGACCCCTTGGCCTCTTGTTTTATTGCTACAAACAATTCGCCCTAAATGCACTGGATTCGTGCCATAAATACGCCCATAAGCGAGAATTTCGCCCTTTTGGTGCCCAATCACATGAAGGGTGTCTGATTTGAGATCAACGTCGTCAATGTCTTGGTAAACGCAATTCTGTTCCACGACAAAAACTTCTGATCTCAACTTTAGAATCTGGTAAACCTGGATGCCGCTAAGATCCTCGAACCGATTAATAGACCATTCCATTATGTGTCGGAACAATTAGTGAGATCTTTGTCATCACGTCGATGGGCTTATGTCACTGAGTGTCTAGGAGGGAAGAATTTTACGCATATTTTCAAGAGAGGGTGCATAATCAAGTGTTAAAGTAGTATTTGTCTAAACCTGGTGTGACCCAAAAATCCGCGCTAATCCCGTGAGCTCTAAAACCTGGTTGGATTTCAGTTTTCGTGCCCACAGCACCATTTAGGGCCGCTTTTCCCACACCCAAACCGTAAAAGAACTCGCTTATGTTATACACGACCTCAGGAGACCTGCATAGTGCAGAGTTCTCAGCTTCAAATGCATGCATATTGACTGGTCAGAATTGGGATTCTTTGTTTAAAGTGCAGATTTAAAAAAACCACCAGAGTTTGAAGGACGCCTTTGGCAGTATAATTCTGATATTGGCGGGATCCCGTTGATTACGTCACTGGGATCCGTCCCTGGTTTTATATTGTATGTATATATATGATTCATATAAGACTAAACGAATCATTTCTGTATAGTTTATGAATGATTTTTCATTTGACATTGCCACTCGAAAATACTGTACCTGCTGCAAAAGCGAACGTTGCTACAGGCTGACCGTATTTTATCCCTAGGACCCGCAAGACGGGCTACTCAGGGGACCGTTAGCCTCTAATTCGGACTTGATATGTTCCTCCTACCCTGAAGATATAGTCTCTATGGAAATCGACTTGAGATTTCAATCCACAGGGGTCTTGTCACACCGGGGTCTATAACCAAAACAAGAGTGAGCGAGTGGAGTGCACATGCAAGGCTAGATGCAATGCAGGTGGTGACGTCACGCGGCAGATACTCCGCGACTGCCTTGAAAACTTGAGGTAGGTGCATATATATGAGTGGCCCCCCGCATTCTCTTTTCCTTGAACTGCAAATATTCCATCGTGATAAAATTTCAGCGATGGAGAAGGCAGTAAAGTACAACAGTCACGGTTCTGCCGATGATATCTTTGTTACAGAGAATCCTCTTGTAGAGGAAGCTACAAGCCTCGATGAGGTCAAGAGCCCGAGCAGGAATACAATGGTCCATCGTAAACTTAAGCCACGCCATGTCCAGCTCATTGCCATGGGTGGTGCTATTGGTACCGTTCTATTTGTGCAGCTGGGTAACACCCTGATCCATGCGGGCCCAGCATCTATTTTTATCGCGTTTACCTTTTGGTGTATCCCAGTCGTTTGCTCCACCAATACTATTGCCGAGATGGTCACCCAGTTCCCCTTGGCTTCCCCCTTTGTCAAGATGACCGGTAGATGCTGCGATGAGGCTCTCGAGGTCTCCCAGGGATGGAACTTTTTTATCTTGCAGGCAACTCTCGTACCGTTTGAAATCACCGGTGTGACCCTTGTGCTGCACTACTGGCGGAATGATTTCAGTCCTGCGTGGTCTATCTTGCCCCAGCTCGCCCTTATGTTTATCATCAATATGGTTGTCCCTGTCCAATACTTTGGAGAAGTGGAGTTTTGGCTCGCCATTTTCAAGGTCTTGATGATTGTGGGCCTCATCATATTTACATTTATCACAATGGTTGGCGGTAATCCCGCTCACGATGTTTACGGGTTCCGTAACTGGAACAAGCCAGCACCCTTTTTGGAGTACTTCACCGATACAGGCTATGTGTACGAGGGTGCACTGGGTCGTTTCATCGGTTTCGGTGCTTCTTTGGCCATGGCTTGTTACACGGTGAGCGGCCCCGATTACCTTTCGTTGACTGCCAGTGAGGCCTACAACCCTCGCCGCACCTTGCCCCCTACCTACAAGTCCACTGTGTTTCGGTTGTGCTTTTTCTTCATTCTGGGCTCCTTGTCGATGGGTATTGTTTGCAGTGCTCGTGATCCCCAGCTTATGGCCGCCTGGGACGCTGGTGCCGTTTCGGGTGCTGCCTCTCCATATGTCGTTGCCATGAACAACCTCAATATTCCCGTTTTGCCACATATCGTTAATGGAGGTATTGTGCTCAGTGCGTTCAGTGCCGGAAACTCTTATTTCTTCACATCAAGCCGTACCTTGTACTCCTTGGCCCTCGAGGGTAAGGCTCCACGCTGCTTCACCTGGTGCACCAAAAATGGTATCCCGTGGGCTGCGTGCATTGTAATTTCTGGATTCGCACTGCTTTCCTTGCTCCAACTCTCCCAAAGTGCCGATACCGTCTTGACTTGGATTGTCTCGATCGGAACATCTTCCCTCACAATTAACTATGTTTACGTGAATTTCACCTACTTGAGGTTCTACTATGGCCTTAAAAAGCAGGGCATCGACCGCGAGCAGTTTGCCTACACCGGTCCATTCCAGCCCTATTGCGCCTGGTTTGCTCTGGCTTGCATGTTTATCGTCACCTGGCTCGCCGGGTTTGAGGTGTTCCTCAAGGGTAATTGGAAGATCTCCACTTTTATCTTCAAGTACGTCATGATTCCCTTCAACGTCGTGTGCTACGCGGTTTGGAAGCTCTGGAAACGCACCAAGTTCAAGAAACTTGAGGAGATCGACTACTATAGTGGTCTCGAGGAGGTTACCGAGCACGAGAAGCACGTTGTCTACAAGCCTCCGAAGAATAAAGCAGAGAAGATTCTTCGATCACTTGTAGGTGACACCTGAGCCCGAAATGGCAAGGAAGAAGATGAAAACTTTGTAAATTATTTATCTATATATCTACTACAGTATGTCAGTACCAGTGTTGACCCAACGCGTTACCTACTCGATGTTTCACCTCGTGTTTCAGGTGTTGAGTATTCTTAGAGTCATATCAAAACACGCTAAAAAGTGAAAACTAAAAAGTCAAATTGCAAAAATGAATCGGACGAGGGAGAGTTGAACTCCCGGCCTCAGGATAAATGTAACATTACAGTCCCGCGCTCTAAACCAACTGAGCTACCGTCCGCAATTTTCGCAAAATTTTCTCGGTTGCCAATATGTTCCATTGCAAATTGACTTTTCCGGCGCCAAGAACGAAAAAAGCCGTTTTTAAGGGCATAGAGCCACTCATGAGGTAATTTATATGTCTACTATGAGTACTGGAGCACGAAAGAACCGGGTTGTGCAAATAAATACCCGCTCACGGTGTTGAACGAGCTGCACAACGCTTCGTGCTCAATGATTATGGGACTCTTCTACGAAACGACATTTATCGCGTTAACTAGAACAAAACAAAGGTAGCTTATGAACGTGATACCCCTGGGCTCACGTATGTCAACCAGTCTAGTCCCGAGTCGCTTGTCCGCTCGATTCTAAAACTTGACGCGAATCTAGGGTATTCAAGCCCTAGAAGACGTGTACGCTCAGGAGCGCATGAGTCCTTACGACCCTCTAATATCCTATATGCAGAAAAACTGCTCTTTAGCTTAATGGACATTTAGGTGGATGTCTCTCAGGAGCACTTGAGTCATTACGACTCATTTATAGATTATAAGAGTCTGCATCCTAATGCTATCTAGTACTCAGGAGTTACTCTCATAGATCTCGTTAGTGTGTATATAGATGGCTTTCTAGAGGACTCGCAGGACGAGTATGCGGGGGAAACAAAAATGCGGGTGAATGCTGCGGGTTCGTAGCCAAACAGTTGATGGAGGACTGGATTGGTGCCTCTCCAAGTTACCACAGCCATTCAGCCTGAACCGCGTGTGCCCGACGGCGAGTGACTTGAAATTCGAGGTGCTTTCAAGAGCTCATTTTATGCGGTCGTGACTATACAGAATGAATAATGTTGTGTATTCACATCGACCTTTAAAAAAGAAGAACCTCGCAATTAGATACTCACCAACGGATACCTGAAGACGCCAACAGATACTGAAGAGCCATTGAGCTCGCCTACTTGAAGGGCCCCTTGCACTCACAAAAGCAGAGTCTACCTCGAGACTATAGGAGTCTCTACCACATCTTCATTGATACTTTACCCCGCATTTTCATTGTGGTGCCTGCATACATATGCACGTCTGAGCCTTGGTATATGAAACATGGATCTACAACCGGCATTGAATCAACGTTTCACCCTAAATAGGACCGCAGATAATATTCAATAGAAGCCGTTTTTGAGTGACACCCCTGCTGGTGATCCTCACCTGGTGTTCGCCACCGCCTCGGCTCATTTGCCACCTTGACTCGGGAGCGTCTTTACCGCTCTTCTTTTTTTAATTGAATGGCACAAGTAGTTATTCTTGGAGCGTCATCGTTATTGGGTCACCACCTTATCGCCCTGCTGGCCAAAAGTATGGTCCAGGTGATTTCGTTTTTGCCCGAGGACGAAGCCATTTATTTCATGGAAAAGTACCCGCAGAGTAAGCTGGCATTTCTGCCCCGCGAGCCCGGAAATAAGGAGCAGGTTGATGCATTCATGAAGAACCACCCCGACGTCAGCCACATTGTGATTCTGGGGCCCCACAAGCCGCCCACCGAAGCTGAATTTGCAGTGGCGAGCAAAACTCTCGACCTGGACGATAACTTGGACGACCCATCGCTGTTTGCGTTTAATACTGCCTCGACTCGTGTCGCTGATTGGCTTACGCACCTCAGCAAACGGACAATTATCCTGCAGTCCTCGCTCTGGGCCTGTGATGCTGAAGATGCAATGATGGACGTCAAATGGAAGACGTTTTCTCACAGAGATATTTGTATTGTCACCTACAAGACGGCAGTGGAGTCGCTCGAGTCTGCCGGGCGGTACACTGACGCAATGGTCGAGCATGCGTTTTGGTCCAATGCCAGGTGGGTTTACCCCGTGGGGTACAAGATTTCGCTGCCCACTGCACCTCTCACTGGTCCGGGGGTTATCCCAAAAAGGCAATACTCCGACCTGGACTTTGCAAACCGCAAGAATATGCCGCTTTTTATCGATGCTCGTGATGCTGCCCTGGTGTACAGAAACGCACTTTTTTCCACAGACAGGTCTCGAGAACTAGTGGCGCAGGGACCCTGGGACGAGCCCAAGTTTTGCCAATTGGCCAAAGAGAACGGACACGATATCAAGCCTCGCGACGGTAAGCTCGAGGCGACGTGCGATACCCAAGATCTACAGAGCTCGATGGGCATCCAATTCAGAGGGTTTGAGGAGTCTCTAAGGGATACTTTTGAGTGGTTGAAGTTGCAAGGGCACAATGGGGAGCATAAATAGTGCACGGTGTGTTTGCCTTGTATACAAATTACGGTTTTGTAGATTCCTGGGAGTGCCAATAGACAGCTGGTCCAAGTAGCGAGGAGTGAGAATACAAGAGTTTCTAGGGGTTCAGTTTTTGTGTTGTAGATGGAGTCGCTAATTGGCGTTCCTCAAGGCAGCAACAGATGAGTGTAAACAGTCCCATTGAAATAAGTCTTCACGGTGCTACTTCTTTTCTAGACAAGTGCTAGAAATCGCACCTCAAGCTTGAGGATTGAGTATACGAGTCTTTTTAATCTCCATACAACGATCATAGCTTACTCTCTAATATCCTACTATCAAATGCTGGGCAGATTAAAAAGTTCAGTACTGTATTGGCTTTGTTTTAGTTATTTGTTTGATTTGCTACTGAAATTAGATCATGGGCTCAGCTACACTCCATAAACTATAAAGTCGCCATGTATTCTCAGCAGATAGCAATGCACCGTTAATCACTCAATAGTCAATCATATCTACTCAAAAGCATCCTTTTTATACTTTTTCCGTTCCTGATCTACACTGAATGGTTCCTGACTCAATACTGTGCGGCTTGATTAGCGTGTGCAACCGATTCCTGGTTCGCGAGCCCTGTATAAAGCACCAAAGAATTTTAATCAAATAGACCCATCCCTTAATAGGATCCGTCTCCCATACTAATATATTCAACTACACCTACTACCATCACTAACTATATCCACACTGGTTGGGGTACTTGCGATCGTCCAAAGGCTGAGGGAACATGCCGTTGTTGATGAGTTTGCGAACATCCCACACCACAGCTCTCTCTGTCTTGTAGGTCCAGAAGATCCAACCGTTACTCGAGTACTCCCATGCGTCGAGCTGGGCCTCAACATACTTGCGGGTATCGTCAATCATATCTTGGGTCCAGGCGCCAAAGTCATCGTAGTGCTCGCAAGTACCGTACCTTGGGCCATAGGTAGTGCCATTGAGGAGGAACGTGCCATCCCAGCGACACCCACGGTCCACGCCATTGAGCCACTTGGTGCAGTCGGTAAGTGCAGCAGACCATTCGCCAACAACACGCCATTTGTTATCATTCTCTTTAATCTCCGTACCGTTCTTACACGTAAACTCCACGGTCTCACTGATGCCCCGTTGGTAGCGATCATAGTACTCATAGCCAAAGCATTCATAGCGATGGTGGTCTACAAGGACATTGTAGTGGTCGGGCATATTGAGCATGTCATTGTAATTACCAGCTTTGCGATCCAAATCTTGAATAATACATGCTTGACCAGCACTAGCGTCTCGAATCTTTTGGTACCCATTGTTGTAGTAGTCCACAAGTTTGTCTCTTGGCATTACAGCTGCAGATGGCTCATTGACGAGCTCAATACCAGAAACAACATCAATCCATTCGTCTCCGCCGTACCTCTCGATTATTCTATCCAGGGCAGTGTAGGTATCGTTCATGTTTTCGGGGTATCGCTCATCCATCCATTGGAACATATCACGATATCCGCCATTATCGTATCCATTCTGGCACCCAGGGACACCATGCATATCGACCCAGACCTTGATATTATAGGTACGGGCCCAGCCAAGGGCACGGTCCAAGTACTTTATCTGGCCCTGAACGTACGGATCTTGAGGTCGCTCTACAAACGCCCAGTAACCAACGGGGATTCTGACTGTATTGAAGCCCCAGTCAGCGATTTGTTTGATATCAGATTCCTTTATCCAGGTGTCCCAATGGTTATCTAGTCGTCTAAACGCTTCGTCTTTACCGAGACGCCGAGTGTACCGATATTCATCCAGTGGCACATTCACAGTACCAAATGCTTCAAAGAGAGAGGGAACAATAAAAGGCTCTAGTAAGAACCAGCCTCCGAGGTTCACCCCCCGTACTTTATCGTTTTCATAGTCAAAAGCAGGGACTGTGCCTTTACGTTTAGTTATCGATGCAGTGGTAACAGCTAGAGTTGCCAATTGAGTGAGCTTCATGGTTCTCAGATATTGTAGAGTGCTGGCTCTATTATATAGTTGAGCAAGAAGTATTGCAGGTAAATATTGGATGCATGCATATGCGATGCATCAGATGACGACCAGGGCAGGGCCAGGGCACACTGATCATGCCACAGGTTAGGTAGTGAGGTTTTCACCAGAATCCTCGGCTCTTGAGGATCCACTACGAGGAGATCGAGATTCGCTTCAACCCATAGCTATCTAAACAACCGCATACATACTGCTTAAAATCAAAAAGTGTGGCTCAAAGCGAATCAAACACTCGAAAAGAAGTAGAGTTTTAGAGATTTTGAATTCTCACTCGACCGCTAGCTCACTGCCAAGCCTAGCTAGGCCTCGCGTAAATGCAGAGGACTACCTTTAACGTTAGCACAAGACTGCTGCTATCCCTGATCAGTGCGGGGTACCTGTGCAGAGTACCTATGCAGAGTACCTATGCAGGTCTATCTACATGGGAATTGAGCATCCAGTGTTGAGGTAACGCAGGCAGTAGGCGATCAGTACATCAGATATAGACAGTTTTAGCGATCCGATGCACAATTGTGCAAAACTTGCTTCAATTGGAGCCCTGTACTCTCAATTGCAGTTAGAGACCCTCAAACCAGTCAATTAACGCATTCAGATGGAACAAGCTTTATGCATTGGTCCTGCATAGTATATGCATGTAGAAGGTTGAACAGCGATCACTTGCTGCCAATTTCTGCCCAAACTTCAAAACAGATGATCATTGAAACATATCTGTAACTAGCAAAATCGGGGAGCACTACTGAAACAGTCACGTTGATGGGTCGGGATTGGCGAGCCAAGAGGCTACCACGTCGGCCATGTGGCTGATTGAGCCAGGAACAGCACAGGTTTTCATCAAATTTGCCTGATTTTCAATCGAAACACTCTGAATAATTACCTAGTAGTAGCCTTGATCTGACGCACTAGGTCCCGCAGCTGACTTGAATGCCCCAACCTACCTGGTTGAGGTTATAGGTGGATCTAGAACTGATTTAATCGACCCGGGGTGTAATGAGGGAATTAATGAGCTAGAACTAGAGAGTGAAACGGAGCGTAGTTGAAAGGCCAATCAGTTGGGCCGACCTCTTGCCGACAAAGCCACATGTGGATACAATAATATATAATATCTATCTTAATAAAAATGAGGTGCTGCTATTAACACAGCTGGCACTCTAAGCCACCCTTGTATCGCTCTCATCTCAGGTGATTGACCTTGGGCATACCGTACACCTCAGTGGGAATACCCTCGTAGCGAGCCTTGAGCTGCATCGCAACATACTTTGAATAGTGGCGAGCCTGGGACAGGTTGCCACCGGTGATCCACAGGTTCTCCTGCTGAGTAGGCTTCCACATGTTGCGGAGCTCTCCCTCCCAGGGACCAGGATCCTTGGTGGTGTCAGAGCCGAGACCCCAGGAGCGACCAATCTTGTTTGCGACTTTTTGACCACAAATAATCTCGACCCACTGGGTTTGAGAGCCATAACCGGTAGCATAAACAATAGCATCACACTCAAGCTCCTTGCCATTACTGAGGACAACAGAATGCTCCTTGATCTCCTGGATGGTACCGACCTGATGCTTGATATCGCCGCTAATAACCAACTCGCAAGCACCAACATTGATATAGTAGCCGGAACCTCTTCTAAGGTATTTGGGGAACAGACCACTATCATCATCACCGAAATCGAGCAAGAATCCCCGCTCAGTGAGCTTATCATAAAACACCTTATCGCGGGCCCGGACGCTGTCGAAAATGGGTTTATGGAACTGGCCAATGAGTTTGAACGGGATGGACGCAAAAAGAAGATCGGCCTTGTCCACATCGATACCAGCTTTCATGGCCTCCTCAGAGTACACGGGGCCAGTTACCAAGTCGATAAATGTATCGGATTGCACAATGTGAGTAGAGGAGCGCTGGAGCATAGTCACCTCGGCATCATGAGACCACAAGTCGGCGCAAATATCATGGGCAGAGTTATTGGCGCCCACAACCAGGACCTTCTTACCGCGATACTTTTCACCGCTGGGGTGCTGGCTGGAATGGTGCTGGTCGCCCTTGAAGTTCTCGTTTCCGGGAAATTTGGGAACATTGGGGAACCCAGAAACACCCAAGGCCATAACGACGTGCTCAGGGTGAAGAGTAATGGGCTCGCCATCTTTGATCATCTGGACAGTCCACTTCTTGGTGCTCTCATCGTACTCTGCAGACTTGACCTCGGTAGAAGACCAAAAATTCAGCTCCATAATCTTGGTATAGGCCTCGAGCCAGTCACCCATCTTATCCTTGGGGCAGAAAACGGGCCAGTCGATGGGAAATTTAAGGTAAGGGAGATGATCGTACCAAACAGGGTCATGGAGACACAAAGACTTGTAGCGGGACCGCCACTGGTCACCGGGGCGAGCAAGTTTATCGCAAATGAGGGTAGGGACTCCCAACTTCTTGAGGCGAGCGCCAAGTGCGATACCTCCCTGGCCACCACCAACAATCAAGACGTAGGGCTGTTTAGTGGTACCGAGTTCGGCTTCCTCCTGGTTCTTGAGATCAAGCCAATTAGGACCAGCCTTCTTGACACCATGTTCAGCACCACGGACGCGACGCTCATTGACTGGATCCTCAAAGCCGTTGAGGTTCTGGAGAGAGGTGATGATAGTCCAGAGTTTGCCGTTCTTGAGGCGAATGTACCCCTTTGCTGGGCCAGTATTGCTCTGGACTGTGAAAAATCCTTCAGTGACGTCGCCATCGGTCTTGGCAAGACCCAAATCAATAGCCTCCCAGTCATGAGGTTCAGTACGATCGAGTGTGGTCTCCAGCATCGACCTGAGGCTATCCTTGCCTTCAGCAGTGTAAATATTCCAAGTAAAAGTCAAAACATCCTTCCAATAGCAGTCATCCTGGCAGAGATCAAGGATCGAGTCGATGGATTTGGCTTTGCAAGCACTATTGAGCTGTGAGAAGTAGTCTTGTAATTTGTCGCCAGCGGTGGCAGTAGTAGCAGTGTTACCCAGCGCAGGCATTGTGATGTCGACAATTTCAGGGAAATCTGGGGAATTATATATTCAAGCGATATGCAGCATGCACCGCCTGCATATTGTGTGGAGAACGTGCAGCCGAATGCAAAGCGAGCACTCAACGTGAGGAGAAATGAATGAAGATCAGGTGCAAAATAGTGTACGAGCCTCTAGAGGTCCTTAAAGAACTTGTTAATGGCCAACTATGCCAATTGGAGCCCCGCCAACCCAGACACTCAAATACCCGTGGTGTGGTTGGCCCCCTGCGTAATCGTACATGAGCTACTCCGCTAGCACACATAATGCACTCAACATTTTGTGTATTTGAGAAGAATTACAAGTAGGGGGCCAAGTGAGGCGACTAATAAGCGTAGTTTCCTGGTTTACTCGCACAATTGAGCGCTAGGATGGGGTGGATGCCCCCTCATGAGATATTTCTCCCAATATCGAATATTTCCCCGCAAAATTGTGCATAATAGAGGTCAGGTTTAATTTAATAAATAAGAAAAAAACGAGTGGTTAATGTGAACGTTCCTAAAGAGTGTAAACTTATAGGGATGAGTGGAGGCCTTGATGAGGCAATTATCAATGGGGCGAGTATGGGCCTTATGAAAGGCAAGTGAGGGCTTTGAAGGGCAAGCGAGGGCTTTGAAAGGTACACACTACATAAACCAATCTCGCACCAATATTTTACACATGCAATTCTCCCATTAAAGTGTTTGGAGACACCCAACCCAGACGTCCGGGAATGAAATATGGGTTCGCCTGCGGCAAAGCGAAAGAATAAATGGGTTCCCAAACGATTAATTGACTCTGATGGGTGAGGTGGCCCAATGAGTTGGCCCAATGAGCTGGCTCAATGAGCTGGCCCAAGGAGCTGGCCCAGACTGTACGAGTGCTGGTCTGGTCGGTTTCCCCATCAGGCAGATGGCGTCCATATCAGGTGGATGTTGAAAGACTCCCATGCTAGGCAGGTGTCCAAATTGAAGCTAGATCTTGAATTTATACATATCAAATGCTAATGATTTGTCTAGCTTCCCTTTCTCTCTTTTCTTCAACGTTTTCCTTCTCCTGACAAACAATGACCTCGAGGCTGCCAATAACTGAACGGCTTGATAAAGCCATGCGGCAACCGAAAGAATTACTCGGATGCTCGGTGGTTGACGGCAAGTATACCCCAGGCGATTCAGCGTTGCGGTACTATTACCTCCCCGACAGCGAGCTCAATAAAAACCTCAATGTAGGGACCGGGTACGGGGGGTACCGCCCCAAACCGGAGGTAGATGGGCACCTGGATGTGGTATTGGATGCCATTCAAGACTATGAGGCTGCAAATGGCAGGGTTTCGGCGCACATTATCTGCTGGAGAGGCATCCTCTCGTCTATAATGAATGTGGTGTTTGATCCGAGTTCTGCGGTTGTTTTACACGCCCAAAACTTTGATGGCCAGATTTTCCTCGAGATTGATCACGAGAAACAGCAGCAGCTGCGTGCTCAGCAGCCCTCGGGCCCCCAAAACGAAAAGTTCATGTACGGGGGGTACAATTTTGAGAAATTCGCCACACTCAAGCAACCATGGGGTCAGACCACGCGCCAGGAGATTGAAAATAGGTACAAGGGAACATATCAGCACGGCTCAGAATACTGCACGGTCGTAAGTTCCGGTGTGGGGTCCATCAAGCTGGTGTATGGAGCGGAGGTTGATTGCGTGCAAGGGGACCGCGGTGCGAGACCTCTGGACCATTATGTCGAGCTCAAGACTTCAATGGTAATCCAAAACTCTAAACATGCAGCAAACCTGGAGCGCAAACTCGCCAAATCATGGGCCCAGTCGTTCCTGGTGGGCACCAAGAAGATCGTGTACGGGTTCCGCGACCATCACTTGAATCTCAAAGCAATAGAAGAGTTTGAGACAGAGAAGATCCCTTCGCTCATTAAACACTCGACAAACTTACGAGCAGAGCAGAAATGGAACGGAAAGGAGGCCATCCGGTTCCTCGCGGTGTTTGTATCTTGGCTCAAGGATACTGTCAAACCAAATGAAACATATTCGCTACAGTACACTCCCGGTACGGGATACTTTGAGCTGAAACCCACAGAGCTGTCGTTTGAAAAACGTTTGGGGTTCTTGCCAGCCAAGTTTATCCAATGGCGAGTCCAGCAAATGCAGGCCGAGAGTAAGAAGGAGAGTGAGAAGGATAATTAATTTATAGGTAGGTCTATGTGAGGTAGGTCTATGTGAGGTAGGTCTATGTGGGGTAGGTCTATGTGAGGTAGGTCTATATGAGGTAGGTCTGTGTGAGGTAGGCCTATATGAGGTAGGTCCATGTGTTTGTAGGTGGTCTAGTGCTAGGTGAGATATCTGGGCGGGTCTAGTCACCCGAGGCAAGTCGGGGCTTGAGAGAAGGTATACCAAAACAAAACAACCATACTGTTCAAGTACCAACCGACTTGTGGAGTGACTATCGCTACCAACCGACTCGCGGGCGCTCCCAACGGACCATCGCTACCAACCGACTTGTGGGACCATCGCCCCACGGCGCTCCCTCTCTTGCTATGTCGCTTCGTCTGAGTATTCCGCACGTTTCGTCCCAATTTCTTAGAGCCAGCGGCGTTTATCTCAGCGGAGCGCTTTACGCTGCCGCATTCTATCTCATTCTTGACTCGGCGCTCTGGTCCAAGCACAAAAACCCCAGCGATTTGCATATTGGGTTCGTGGACTGGCTGCCTTTGCTGCTAGGGTCGTTGGGGATGGCCGTCATCAACCTGGTTGAAAAGAGCCGCCTCAATTCGGGCGTCGCGTTCAGCTCAGAGTACGCGGGGAGTAGCGAGAACTGGCAGGCCAAGGTCGTTTTATTTATGGGGTTTGCTTTCTTGTCTGGCGGGCTAGCAGGAAGCGTCGTGATTCTTATCCTGCGCTACACCCTTCATCACCACAAGATGCCTGTGCTGGGCATGGGCATCTCCAACTTGCTATCCAGTATTAGTATTATGGTCAGCTGCGCTAGTCTTTGGATTGCCCAGAATCTCGAGGATGATTACAGCTATAGTTTACAGATTTAGTTTACCGATGATGCTGGCTGTAGTGGCTGTTTGCGGCAGCCTGAATTGTTGGGTAGTACCAGGTATACACAACCATACCCATCACCTCTATCTATTATTCATAGATTGCTACATAATCTGATACCTAAACTGCATCATGCTCGCTAAGGTCGCTCATCATGCCGCTCGTGGTGCCGTTCATCATGCCAAGCTACTCTAGTGATTTCCTTATGCCCGATCTACCGGTGCCGGTCTATCCTGCATTCAAAGCGACTGCGCTATTTGGACCCTCAGGCAATGCAGTTGATTAATTCTTTACATCCCACATATATCTAGCTTTAGCGGATCTGGCGATACCTGCGCATCTTGCCGCATTAACATACCCGGAATAGCACAATAAGCGTCTTGCATAGTCCTGTTACAACCCCTGCAGCTGGCTTTGGCAATGTCTCGATGAGACGGGCAAAGGTATCCTACTCGAATTGGGGGATTCAATACATAGAAATAGTACTAGAGCGTGCGAAAATCATGTTTATGCTGCAAATGTATGTCCCTGTTGGGTTTAAACTCATCACGAGACGAAAAAACATGCGTTACCTCGTGACGTCACGGTAGTGCTCTTCGCAGAATATTCTGTTGGCAAATAATTTACAAGTGTATCGCGGCCCTGGCACTGGATTTTCAGTGAAAAATCTTTCTCACAGGTTTATTGTTTCACTTGAAAAGCAAGACTTGGACAATGGGGTGCAACAAGGAGCCCAAAAGCCGTGTACAGGGTAGCAATCAAGGGGCCATTGCCATTGGTTTGAGCGCTCCAATCAAGCATCATCCTGGACTGGGCCTCGAACGGACCCGTTTGCGTATACCAATCAGCGGTGAACATCCATATCAAGAATATCACTGCAGGCTTATAGTTCCGCATGCATACGCATGCATATATTGTTTGTTGATGCACCTATTAATATTCTACAAGTCTCTAGTATTATAAAGGGTGATGCGCACATTCTAATGAGGCATTATCTAACCGGCAGAGCTTCATTTTTGTTTTTTTTCCGAGGTTTCGATAACAAAACCATGCAAACCACGATGGTATAAAGTCACAATGGCATGGATGCCTCATTCTCCTCTTGCTCCGAGGGCTCTGGTTTTTCTTTTTCCTTCTCTGGCGACGATTCGGGTTGTTGCTGCTTTTGGTCATCATTGAAGAAGAAGCTGATTTCGTAGCCGTGACGCTTGAGCCGTTGTAAATTCGAAAAGATTGGGTCCAAAAGTGTGGAGCGCTTTTTACGGTCTTCGAGATTGGGCCGAGCAGGGTCTAGTGATGAGGCTAGCAGGTCTGCAGCGGGCTTGTTTTCAATGCCTATTCGCCATCTTCGTTCGGGCTTGGACTCTACCAGCCGTAGTACTTTGGTAATTGTATACAGGGCTTTACTGAGGGCATCTCGGTTACCAGCAATAGCGCCCTGAGCTGGCTGATCCATACCTTCAAATTGGGCAACCCAAAAGTACCGCGGGCCTTGGTCGGTGGGAAATTCTTCTACATGGCACCACACCTTCATTTCGATATCATCTACTGTAATGATGGGGTCCTCGGTAATTTTGTCGGTGATTTCGATGCTGGTGTCGCCTGCGCCTCTTCTCGCCATGATGTCGGCCGCCATTAACCCCAGATGAGCCTGTTTTTGCGCAATGTAGGTGCCCTTTATCTCAAACCCTTGCTTTTCGAGATCATCCAGCAGCTTACGGGCAGCGCGATAAATGTCAAGCGATGCAATAGCCTTGCCGGCACTTCGTCGCCAGCCATTACGGCGCCATTGCTCACTTAATTCAAAGATGGACTTGATGTACTGCCCTCTACAGCTCACGATTTCCCATTTCTTGTGCCCACGGTGACCATGTGAGATCTGGGTGATGGCTCGCAATATCCCTGCAAGGGCTCCTCGAGGGCCAGTTCCAAGGCCACGGACTGTCCCGGTCTCGTTGCGAGGATCACAAATCCCGAAAAACACCCCGTAACCGGCAATTACTACTGCACCATTGGCTATTGAGGTACCATCGGTAAATACTTTTTGGAACTCGGTGGGCGCGACACGAGCATAAATAGAGAGAGGTCTGGGTGTTGGCGGCGTCTGTGGTTGTTCTTGGGCCTGCTTTTGGTCTTGCTCTGGGGCCGTGAGCGGCTGCTGGCCCTCTACTCTGCTGGATGCCGCTCGACTGATGGCTTCACGAGCTAAATGATTGGCTTGGGCTATCCCCGGAGTGGTCTGGGCAATGTAAACAATTCTGGCGGTATTTCCTTGCTGCACAATGTAATGGATGAGCAAACGAATCTGCAACAAGAAATCGAGGCACGGGGTATGGTTGACCTCGGAATTGGTAGTGGTTCCTATGGTGCTGGACTCGGCCAGCTTATTACCGGCACTTCCGGCACCATGGGCACCACCACCGATATCCTGGCCGCCATTAATCCGGCTAACTGCGTATTCATGACACGAGTAAATGATATAGTTTGTTTGACGCTTTTGCTGCGCCGCGACATTCCGTGAGATCTCCAAAAGAGCATAGAATATCGCGCGTAGTTCACAGCGGTACCCGCTTTTATCCCGGGCAAAGCTGCCACTTAGGTTGGGCAGTTTATTGTCCTCAAATGCGACTCCATAACCTAAACATGATCGTGTAGTGTGTGAAACTCCGCTATATGCTATGCACTCGTTGGTAGTCGGGTTGAGGATGTGCGCTATCTTTCCGCGTGAATCGGGAAAACTAGGGGATTTTGGACGCTTCATGGTGCTTTCAGGTGTTTTGAAAGCCACTGGGGTGTGTGGGATGCTTTGGGGCCTTTACAGTTTTTGGTTTTTTTTTAATCTTTAATAGGCAACCGAAAACAGGACAAGGGAGCTGAGTCTCTCTGGTTTTGGCAGATAGCAGTGAGAAAGGTGTATGCGGTGGTGTGCCTAAAAGGGGTAGATGTGCTTTAACTCGAGACTTTTTCCTGCGTGGGGTATTTTTAAGTGATTAATTCTCAACGACTCCTGTGGATAGACTTTGGAATCGGCCTCGAAATTTTTCCCGGGGTTTTTTAAAGATTACCTGCAACTTTGATGGGTTGCAAACTGGTGTACTATAAGTGTCACTGGCGAGTATGCAAGATTCATTACCCCCATGTCATGCACTATTTGTGTGCATGCATCATCATGCAAGCACATCGAGGATTGTGAATGTGTGTTGAGTGGGCCAGCGAGCGAAATATCCTCCCAAACACGTCGAGGAAACTCTCGAATCACCCATCATACAGCTTTACGTGGAAAATTTCCACCACCTTAGTACTTTAATCGGCAGTTATTACTCAAAGACAGCCAAGCAGTATGCGGGTTATGTCATCTATAGCGGCACTGGGTGGGTCCTTGGCGTGACTAGCGAACCGCCTCTAGAGATTTTCGTAAATGCGTAAATTTAAAGCCACAATGTTTGACAGGACATAAAAGGACATTTATGTAATTATAGAAGTCATGATGCATAACCTCGCATCGCAAAGGTTAGCTTATACCTGCAAGGTGGCGAAGCGATCACCTCAAGGGGTAGGGAGGGGGCAAGTGCCCGATCCATTGGTATACATCTCGTATTGGTTAGCTAGTATATATCTTTCCACGTAGATGATGTTCTCTTAGTCTTCAAGTCAAAAGGTGCCCAGCAAACTCGAGAGGTGGCCCAAAAACAGACTGCACTGGGTGCATATGTGGGCTGCAATCAAACGGTGGAGGGGTATTATTGGCTTACAGCATTGGGAAAAAGCGGCACCAAGTTTCAACACGGCTCCAATTTAATCCATGAGGGTCCCTATACAACGCGCATATGGGCACTTTGTGCTCAGGGTCTCTATGCGGTTTCTACCCCTGCACAGAATACGCTGCTCGGGCGACGCGCCACAAGCTTTCGCTTAAGCGACGCCGCATTTCAAGGGTTCCTAAAAATGGGAACCGGCTCGCAAACACAACGAGAGATGGGGGAGAGGGGGGGGGGGGAGTGCTGGCTTGGTAGACTGGTGATTCCTCAATCGGGGACCAAAGCTAAAACATGTGGCTCCCATTTACTGTAGCTTTTTAATCCCAAAGTTGTTCTGTAACAGCTTGAATACATAAGTTCTGTAACAAGCTTGAATTTAGGTCGCTTATCACCCTGTGCCCTACCAGCACTGCATTGCAGCGGCTATCAATATCCTACTGCATTTATCGCTTTTGCCCCCAATAGTCGGGATGGCGACACAATATTTTGGGGTTAAGAGTAGGTGGTCGTGAGGAATTTTCAGGGGAGTGCTAGTGGGCCGCCCAGCCGATATGAAAAATACGCGTAAGCGGTCTAGACGAGAGCAGTTAACCGAATGTTGGCGGTAATGCAGGATCCACGAGGCTCAATATAACTTTGTTTCAGGTGGAGCCTTTGCCATTTAAACAACTGAATCCATATTTCGATCTTATGGTGTCTAATGCATAAGTTACATACATTTTGCAGCTGATTTTCTCTCGCTGGCTATAATTTAATCAAATGCTTGGTTTTGCCAGTCTACACTAGTGGTGGTAGTTGGCTCCCCTGCGTCCACGGCATTTCAGCTGCATGCAGCTCCCGCATGCCGTCACTAAGCAAACGCGTGAGTGGTGCTTGTATTGTTGTTCGGTAAAGCACACGGCGTAGCATCTAGAATTCCCTGCTGACGTCACCGGTGACCTAAGCATTCACAACAAAGGCAAGCCACAACACTTGTAGAGAATAAACAACCTAGTATAATGCCTCCCAGACCAGCTAAACAGTCCAAATCGCACCAATCGCGGATCTCGTTTCAGTCAAACCATCCCAAGCCTCAGGAGGCCCCCAAATTAGCACAGCCGCAACAGCCTCTAAAACGAATCACATCCCCTAAACCCAAGGTCCAGCCATCTTTTCATGAGGACCCTCGAGTAGATGAATTGTTAAGCCAGTGGACTGACGATAGCCCAAAGTACCATCAGGAGCATGTTCATCCGGTGGATAAGCTCCTCATACACTTTGATAGCCGCATGGAGTATGGGCCCAGCTCGGGGATTTCTCGGTTACATCGGTTTAACCGAGCCGAAAACCTGGGGTTGAAGCCTCCAAGTGTGCTTGGGGACATTCTCAGGGCACAAGATAGCCCGAGCGTTTACAATTAGCATATTTATGAAAACAGTATTAGAATCACCCATCGATAAGTTTTGGGTGCTTGAGATGCGAGGATATACTTACTGCTGGCAGTGGCAGCGATGCTATTCAAGTGCGATTACTCGGTTGGAGATCATCCAAATACAGCCCACTCTACACTAAAGGCTCGGTACTCGCCATCCTTATCCTCAGCACCGAGTACCCAACACTTTTTCACAGCAGTAGCCAGACGGCCACATCCAACAATGTCTAATACATTGAACTGCTGATCCCATTCAAGACCTCGTGCGTTGAAATGTGCATGGTATCGTAGCGGGTCTCCTGGGTAAGCTAGAAACTGACAGCCAAACCGTAAGCCGGGCATACAAAAGAGTCCGTTCTTGTTTAAATGGCAAAACATCTGGTATGCTGCAAGTTGTGGCTCTCGGAATTGTACTGGATGGGCCATGGAGAGCTGGTACTCGGCCTCCTCACTGGCATCAGTACACAACTTGACCTGAGTTTGGTCCTTGTCGGGGGCCTCAAAAGCAGAGATTTTCTCGTGGAGCTCTGTATCGTTGAATAAAAACCCGATTTTCTCGTCGAGAAGAAATTTCGTCTCTTCGGGCATCAGCTGGATGGGAATCCCCATAAATACATTCTGTTGAGGAAACTGTGGCAGAATACCTACCAAAACACCAATAATGTTATGCTTGTCACGCAACTCTTTTATATGATCAAGATTAAACAAATATCCATGTCCATTAATTATTGGTATGGGAATCATAAAGAGACGAGTGATTCGGTTGGGTACGGAAGAGGAACGAGTAAATCGGTTGAGCACGGAGAGCAGACGGCAATTCAGCCCAGCTACAAGCTCGATATCAATACATCTAAATCATCATCATTATTTATCTAGGCAGTGTTACGCAAACCAATCACACAGCAGGCCTTACGGCCACCAGCATTACCGGTCTTTTTGGAGTCCTCGTTATTGCCCTCGCCGTAATCGTCCACACCAGAGTGAACAACGAGGGCCCGACCCAAAACAGAGTAATCACCTCTAAGCTTCACGTGATGATTCTCAAATGAGCCCGAAGAACTGCCGTCGCCATCGGTCTCGATCATGGGCAGGTCGCCAACATGGCTACTATCTTCATCAGGATGGCCGTGAGTCTTGTTAAAAGGGTTGTAATGGCTTCCAGTTGATGTGCACCCGTCAGTCAAGTCACCAAACGAGTGGATATGGAACCCACGCTCAGCATTGGCATCGCTACCAGTGATGTTGTAGTTGAAGGTGACGACATCCTCGCTGGTCTGGGTAATTGTGATATTTCCCTTGACAGTACTGTTGACAGCAGGTACTAGCACGCATACGGCCTCAATTGGCTTAAAGCTAGAGCCGGTAGAGCTGGCATCCGCACATACAGTAGTGGTGCTCTTGACAGTAGTGGTAACGGTAGCTGCGAGAGCAGTAGCAAGTAGCGTTTGTAATGTGAAAATCATCCTCCCTGCGTTTATGGTGTTGCGGGAATATTTATACAAAAAAAAAGTCATATGCAATGCAGGCACTGCCATGCATACGGGGCACATGAGGCAGGGTATGGTTAGGTTGGGGAAAACACTACTGGGCAGCGTTAAAAGTCTGGGAAAGATTGGGATTGCAATACAAATGATATGCAAGAGACAGTTATCTACGAATCGCTCTCTTCCCCTAATTCAAGCCCGGAACCACTCTACCGGCGGTTTGAGTGTAACGGCGTTACTCTCGAGATTGGTCCTGGTGCCTTGCATAAGCTATTAAATGAAATTCAAGTCATCAAGATTCATGCTGCCGAGCTTTCACACAGATTAGGTGGAGTGGAGAAGCTAAAACCGTGCTAAAACATCAGCTACTCGGGCTATTTCTCAGCCAAACCCATGGGTTGCGGCAACTGTTTGCAATAAACGCACATGGTATGCACTACCAGATTATAAAGCTGCAAGGGCGGACATATTGGAGACTGGTAGAGGTTGTGTTTTAGGTACAGGGTGGTGGCAAGCAGCAATCATTTCCGCTCTAAGAGCCGCAATGAAGCGGTTTAGTCAGAACACATGCAAGCAGAAGCTATACAAGTACCTCTGTCGTACATTGGCATAGCTTCCGAGGAGCACGCAAGTCTCGATGATCTTTGATTATCTAAAAGATTGCCGATCGCATGCACCCCATTCTGGCCCAATTTCAATAAAGTTGGCAACGGGACGAAAGAGATTAGTTTTGCGGCTAAAATTGATTGAATCCAAAGCAGTCACCAGGATCGTTAGCTGGTGTACACTTTGTGGTGAAACGGCCATGTAGGGCTGCAGCTTCTTATTGGTGAGCGTACGCCTGTAACGGTAGAGTCGCGATAATTGGCACCTCTAGCAACCCGAGAAATCACTGGGTGGCCACTAATTGTTGGTACATACTTGTCTTTACTGATAGGTCGTTAATGTGTTTAGTGTCTGTGAAGAAATCGATTACGCTGTACCGATTGAGCTATACCTACGGAAATAGGTTAGCTGTTTAGACTTATCTATACAGAATGTCTAGTTTGTTCTATATCCATCATACCCAGAAACACTTGGCAGGCAAGACACCAAAGGCAGTTTCTGGGATGAATTGTCACTTGCATCCCGTGTTTGGAGCACACCAAAGCCGTCTCGAGAGCATTGAGCACGGGGTCATAAGAATCAGCGGTTTGTATATAGCTGTAGGACACTGCGTATAATAGCTTTTTATCAAGCAAAACGTTGCTAGAATGCTACTTGTTGAAACAGCTATTGTTGGGGTGCATGACCTGCACGTTCACCATCTATTCAAGAGCCAAGCTACAGGCCATGCTATACGATTTAACCCATGGCGTCTATGACTAGTACTATAGGCCTGCGCAGAGGCTCCCGGCGCACACTTGTCACCTATTGGAAAACAGGGGTAAATGGTTTCCCATTAAAAGCACCAGAATGGCCTGAAACTTTCGCTATTTCAGCTGACATTCATCCAGGCTGACAAGCTACTACACTGATGATCGAGATTATCTATAACATCACTTGCACATTTCAAGTTATGTGGTACTCGCACCTAAAGCCAAATAGAGTTTACACGTGACATGTGAGGGTAGCACAAGAGCCCAAAAACTGGCGTTTCCCTAGCTGAAAATAACGTAGCTAGCAACTGCTCGTCAAGCCGCCAGTCATAAACTACTCGATTATAATGAACTGCTTACTCACATCCCACCACAGAATTGTAATGCGGGCCCAGGTAGTCCATGCAAATGGGCTCAAGGGGTACAAAAATGCAGCAAATATCGCGTTGATACCGGAGAAAATGCGCCAGATTGTGTTTGGTGACCGCAAGTATCAGTATAATAAGCAGCTCGAGGAGTTGGCCCTCTCTCACCTCAAAGACAATCACCTTTACGGCAAGGAGACGTCTGCAGTCACTGAGATGCCCAACATCAAGTTTCCGCGGATTCTGGGAAGGGACTTGGACGAGCATTTTAGCAAAATCGGGACGGATATGTCGCAGCCATACCTCAATTGGTGTCTTGAATTCACAAAATTCAAAGTCGAGCAGCTCAATGTTCCCAAACTAATACAAAAGAGTGGGTGGATCCGGTACGAGGGCACACAATCGCCTCAAAAAGTAGAATTCCCCACTGAAGACGTGATTACTTTTGATGTTGAAGTCCTCTACAAGGTAAGCGATTACCCTATAATGGCTACTGCCGTTAGTGCTGATGCCTGGTACGTTTGGCTCAGTCCCTGGTTACTAGGGGAGGACCAAAACCCAGAGCATCTCATACCACTCGGGTCACATAGACAGGTAGTTATTGGCCACAATGTCTCGTATGATCGGAAGCGAGTGAAAGAAGAGTACAACCTTGTGGAATCGGACAAGTTCTTCCTCGACACAATGTCCCTGCACATCGCGACTGCTGGCATGTGCGCACGGCAAAGACCCACATTTAATAAGCACCGTAAACAGCAAAAAAAATCCAGCCTCGAGGAGATGGAGGATGACTTGGATGGGGACGAGGATATGGCCAAGAATAACCCGTGGCTTGATGCCGGTACACTCAATGGCGTAAAAGACGTTTACGCATTCAACTACCCCAATTCAAAGATTCTGGTGGATAAAACCCAACGTGACTGGTTTGCATCCCTCGAGATTAATGATATCCGTGATAACCTCGAGGACCTCATCCGCTATTGTGCACTGGATGTGTATTGCACAAAAAAGATTTTCGATAAAGTTCTTCCTGAGTTTGTGTCGCGATGCCCTCATCCCATTAGTTTTGGTGCCCTCAAGCCCATGGGGTCTCTGTTTTTACCCATCAACGAGCGGTGGGATCAGTACATTGAGAACTCAGAGAAAACGTACCAATCCATCCGCGATTCCACTAGTGAGACTCTCACCTTACTTGCAGACGAGTTGTGTGAGCGAGGAAACGATCCTGATGACCCCTGGGTCTCTCAATTGGATTGGACTACGAAACCTCCCCGGTATACCAAGACCGGTAAGCTCGTCAAAAACCAGAAGCTTCCTGGGAAGCCCGAGTGGTACCGGGGGCTTTTCCCGGCAAAGAACAAGCCCATGAACCTAACGCTCAGGACGCGTGTGACTCCGCTTTTACTCAAACTCCAGTGGGACGGCAACCCGCTGGTTTACCTGCCCGAGAGCGGGTGGTGCTTTCAGTGTCCTGAAGAACGCAAGCAACATTATACTGACCTAAACTATGCCCTGGTTACTGACCCGCAAGAGTTTTGCTATTTTAAGCTCCCCCACAAGGACGGCGCCAAGGCTAATTGTGGAAACCCCATGGCCAAGGGGTATCTTTCATACTTTGAAAATGGGGTACTCACTGCTGAAAACCCGAGAGCCACCGAGATGCTCAAGGAAAATACCCAGGCTTCGTACTGGATCGCGTCGCGGGAACGTGCGTTCACCCAAATGCCCGTCTACCAAACATCAGCCCTTGATATGGGGTATAACAAAAACGACAGTCACAAGAACGGCATGATCATCCCAAGATTCGTGCCTATGGGTACCGTAACGCGTCGTGCTGTCGAGAGTATGTGGCTAACGGCTAGCAACGCCAAGGCAAACCGCGTGGGTAGTGAGCTCAAAGCAATGGTAACTGCTCCCCAGGGTTACGCATTTGTTGGCGCCGATGTGGATAGTGAAGAGCTGTGGATTGCCAGTGTTGTTGGCGACTCGTTGTTTGGGCTGCATGGTGGCACTGCTCTTGGCTGGATGACCCTCGAGGGTGCCAAGCATAATGGTACCGATTTGCATTCCCGTACGGCCAAAATTCTTAATATCAGTCGCGACCAAGCAAAAATATTTAATTATGGACGCATTTACGGTGCCGGCGAAACTTTTGCCGCGAACCTCCTCAAGCAGTTTGATCCAAACATCTCTGATCAGGGTGCAGCAGAATCGGCTAAAGCACTTTATAAAAGCACAAAGGGCAAAAAAGTGCGTCTTAAAAGCGGCCAGTTTTGGCGTGGCGGCTCAGAGTCGGTTGCCTTCAATCAGCTGGAGCTCATGGCCCAACAGGACCAGCAGCGTACGCCAATTCTCGGTGCTGGGATTACCTCGGCTCTGCTTTCCAAAAATTTATCCCAGAAAAATGGGTACTTGACGTCGCGTATTAACTGGAGCATTCAATCCAGCGGCGTCGATTATTTACACCTTTTAGTGGCCTCAATGTACTATTTGTGCAGAGTCTACGATATCCAGGCACGGCTCATGATCACTATCCATGACGAGATTCGGTACATGGCTAAAGAGGAAGACAAGTACCGATGTGCGCTTGCCCTTCAGATTTCTAATTTGTGGACTCGTGCCATGTTTTGCCAGCAGCTGGGAATGGATGACTTGCCGCAGAGTGTTGCATTCTTCTCCGCGGTTGATATCGATCATGTGCTGCGCAAGGAGGTGAACCTTCCGTGTGTTACCCCTAGCCATAAGACTGCAATTGACCCTGGTGAGGCCCTGGATATGAGCCAGCTGGTGGAGATTTGCAATTCCCTGGGTGAGGCTGATGATCAAGTCAGTAGGACCATCGATGATATACCCTATTCATCACGGATGCCCATAATGAGCCAAATACGCAGTGAGACCGCCAAGGAGCACATCAATTCGCTGGTGGCCCAGATAGCAACCCATAAATCTGCAGCCTCAAAACTAGCGGTTGAACTAGTCCACAGTGATGAGCAATGGGTCCCTATGCTTCATTGCGGAAAGTCATATCGTATGTGATTGGCAAGGCATGGCAAGGCATGGCATGGTATGCATTAATTTATAGACTTGAAATAAGTTTACTCGCATTTCTATACATAGTTGAATCAGATGAGAGCCTGTATAGGGGATGTAGTGCGGCTTGGAGAGCCAGGACTTTAATGAACGTATCCTGGACGTGGAATTTTCACAAGGCCTGGAGAGATGTTCCATAAGCTCGATATCTGTTATACTGGCTATTCCATAGTCCTAATTCCATAGTCCTAAATGAGGAAACCAAAAAAAGAATCTGCAGTACCCTCCGTTCTCGCGTCGTCTCCGACCGCAATACTGAATAGGGCTCTCACGGACTTAGATATGGCTGATCGAACGGGAAGCCTCGCTGACCACGTGGATTTGACCGCAGACAACCCTAACCTTGAGAAATCGTATGCGTGTGGTGGCCCAAATTTTTAAAACCCGCTTTTTGTGGTGTCGGCATTTCTCAAAATTCACATTTTGCTGGTTCTATTACTCCCGAAAGCTAGATGGATGCATGCAGAAGCCATAAAAGTTAGTTTTAACCGCAGAACTCATCTCTTGAGCTAGTTATCGTCACTTTTCTACCATCCCAAGTGAGCATAAATTATAGTGCTACTCGGCCAATAGTCGAGTGCAGGTGCCAATCTCTATCTGGGCAGCTCGCCCACTCCTGAGGAGCCTACTGTGAAATTTGGCAAAGGCCATTCGCAACTTTTCTTTTTCACTATTTCATGGGCATAGGGACCACGAATCGGCACTTTTAGTTTCTTTATAGTCATAGGCCAGCCACTAGGTATCTCACGAGCTAAATTATTGTACTTGCAGACCTACACACCTCTAGATTCTGGTCACCTCCAAGCAGGCCTTTTGTCCCTCCCGCTCCTCAAGCTTTGTCATGGAGACTATTCACCTTGAACCAAACCATGAATGGAGATTTGAGGTAGGGTTTAAGGACAAACTGGTTGTGAAGCTGACCAGCGGTCACGCAGAACTGTTTGGAACAGAGCTTGCGGTCGGGCAAGAGTACGAGTTCAGCGGGCAGTCTGGAGCGGTTTATAGTTGGCAGGGTTGTAACTTAGAATATAGCGGAAAAGTTAGTGAATACACTAGTGAGGACACGCCCATGCCGGTGTATGCGAACCTACATTTCGCTCTGGAAGGGCTGAGATCTCAGCCGACCCAGCCAGAGACCTCATCAGCCAGCATACTGTGTATTGGCCCTGCTGCCAGTGGTAAGAGCTCATTGGCCAAGATTCTGACTGCATATGCGCTTAAACAGTCCAGAACCCCGCTTGTGGTAAATTTGGACCCTACGTTCCCCGAGTTTAGTCCTCCAGGTGGGATCTCTGCCACTCAGGTCAACGGAATCCTCGATGTGGAGAATGGATGGGGCCACTCTGCTATCAATGGCCCCTCGCCAATTCCGCCCCAGCAGCCGCTAAACTATTGCTTTGGTCTCGATTCGGTTGCCAAAAATGCCGACTATTACTGCTCGCAAATAGCAAATTTGGCCGCTCAGTGTAGAGCACGGCTGGCTCGTGATCCCCAGCTCTGTACCAGTGGCCTAATTATCGACACACCAGCTGACTTTGCGAGCAATAAACAGGAATACCAGCTGCTCAAGCATGCCATTGCAGAGTTTCGCGTCAATGTGCTCGCAGTCATTGGCGACGAGCGGCTGTACTCTGACCTGACCCGCAAGTTCAAGGAAACCTCAGGCTTGAAAATCGTCAAGATCCCCAAATCTGGAGGAGTGGTCGCAGATACAGACAACGCAGCGCTCCGCCAGATCCAGCACCGCGCTATTCAGCAGTATTTTTACGGAACTCTACGCCAGAGCCTCAGCCCGTTCACACTGACTGCACGCACCAGCGAGCTGACAGTTTACCGCGTTTTGGAGCAAACAAGTACTGATATGTCGCTGACATCTGGCGATTCCGGTGATTATATCGCAGATGATGCGCAAAAACCCCCAGAATACTTGACAAAAGTGGAGGTGTCTTCGATCCTCCAGAATTGTGTTTTGGCCATGGTCAACGCAGCGCCCACCGACCCCATGGAAGTGGTGCAAAATGCAGAGGTACTGGGATACGTGCATATTGTTGAAGCTGACGATAACAAAAAGAACCTCAAGATCTTGGTTCCGTTGCCTGGCAGATTACCAGCTAAAGCGTTTATCATGGGTGACTTCCGTTACCATGAGTGAAAAGTAAAGTTGTGCTGCTGTTTGTATAAATATAACGCTATTATGTGTACGATTCTAATAATATTCAACCATAAAGCCTTAATGCCCTACGGACAGACCCACATACGGTTGGTATGATGGCTCAGTAGCTCGTGTGCGACCGCGGCTGTCCCTTTTCGCATCTCTCAAGTCAGGGGCTCTGAGTTGCTGGGCAGTTCTCCTCAAGTGCTCACTCCTCATCAGAATCAGAATCGGCATATTCATAGGATCTAATAAACTTAACATTTGGGTTCTTCTCCTGACAGTCTTCGCAACTGTACTGCAACCGGTCTAGTGCTGCTGTTACAATTACTCTAGGATCACTGCTCATATCTCGGTCCATAAAAGCAAGAGCATTTGCGTTTTTCTTTGCTGCAAAAATATTAAACTGGAGGCTTCTTCTCTGTTTACTCGACGCCCTCTGATAAAAAGCCGCATCGTATGCTATTTTATTGAGGGGACCAAGCCACATTCGGGTACAGACCCTGTTGGCGCCAGACCACATAGCTTCAATAAAGAAAACATAAACTTTTTGTCTTGTAGTATTTCTGGAGCAACACAGTCATAAGGGTAACAAACAGGTTCACCGGGCACGGGGGTGAACATAGCAGTGATCATCTCTTTGCAGTCACTCTTTTCGCGGACCTTGTAGCGATTACAACTGTTCTCCCTGAGAAACTTGATCTTTTCGGGGCCTGAGAGATTAAACCGAAGTGTAGGTCCGGGAAAGACTTTGGAATCCTCTGGACTTTTTCTTTTAAGTGTTTGCGGGGTATTTTCTGCAAGATTAGAGTCGATATGGAAGCCTTCGCGTCTCAGCAGATCATTTAGTTCAGCTCTTGTGGCGAGCCCAGTTGCTACTGCTGCCTCATAAACTTGCTTGTTGTTTAGCAGCGGAAAATCCCCAGAGTCCAGAAACATGTGTGAAAGTTTTTATTTTCCACTGGTGAGCATACTTTTCGATAAGTCGTACCACGAAATCTGCATTGGATTTGAGTGAATCAACGATATACCTGATATTGCTTTGATCTACGCACACGCACTCGGCAAATTCAAAGCTCTCACGCATCCAATCGGGGAAAAACTGATACAATCTTGGCTCTAATTTCACTAAACGTTTGCATAGTTCAGGATCTTGCAATATTTCGCGTTTACCAGGGCACTCGGCAGCTTGACGTGAAACAAACTCAACGTACTTTGCAACATCGGAGGTTGCATCATGCCACCTCTTTAGCCCAGATTCATATCTGATAGGTTTGTTGCTTTTCTCGGCTGCTTCAACGTACTGAGTGATGAGTCGCTTGTCGATACACTGGCAGTATCGAAAGTTTGTGGCGTCCAGCTCAACTGCTCGGGTGCATATATCAAAATTTTTTGTGAAATCGCTTGGGAAATCGTTCATCAAACTCCTGTATGGACCCAAGAGATTTTCTCTGGAGGGCTCCATAGCCTCAAGAGCTTGAAGCATCAGGTCCATACTCCAATACTTCGCTACATAGGACAATACAAATGGTTCTTGTTGCGCCATCTCTAGAACCCGCTTGTAATCTGTAGACAGCTCACGAATTACATCGTGTGAAACCCAACCTAATGATCGAGCGTCTACTTTCGCTGCGCAGGCACCAATGAGTGGATCCTTTCGCAACCAATCCACAGCATAAAGTAAAGCTGGGTAATCGTCCTTGAGACCTGTGGATCTAACCGCAGCTAGAGCGGTATCGTAATCTGCCTTTAAACTTTCGGGAAAAAACTCGAGCAGCGAACCTCTCTAGGAAACAATCTCCTTCAACTTGGAGTGATCTGTGATGTGTCTGATAACCCTGGAAACGGTCCAATAAAGACCTTTGCGTCTATGAATAAACAGCTGTATTAGGCACTCCATCAGCTCCTTGACCTCGAGAAAGGGTTCAACACTCCCTCGGCTGAGCAGGTATTGGAGCCACACAAAATGATTACCAGTAATCTTCATGATCGTTTCGGGCTCAAATTTGGTCTTGCGTCTGGTTCTTATCAGTTTGAGGAGGGCTGGGCTCTCTGAACTGCTCAGCGCCCGCCTAAAAGTCCTGAATATTCCCGTTTTCACCCCGTAGGCATCAAGTGATTTCCACACCCTGTCACTGGTAAAAACTGAGTAGAAATCACGATTTACCGCGCTTAGCCGGCAATAGCAGGCCAGATCCGGCTATATAAACTCAGCAATCACGAAAAGTGCATCTTGCAGACCCATCCGCGATGACTACGAGATGCACGCGTTAAAGTCATTGTAAAGCACATCACGCGTGGAGTGCATTGTAAAATCATTGTAAAGCAGATTACGCGTGAAGTGCATCGCCAAATCGCATTGAAAGCTTTAGCTTTTACTGCTGTAGGTGAACCATGTACCGTGTCATATACAAATAAATATAAACTAACTCTATTTTTTCTTGAGGCCCTTGATAAAATTGTCCAGGTCGTACTCTTCTGCGTACTGCTTGTCGTCCCAGAGCTCGCCCAGTTCGCTAGTGATGTTCTTCTCACCCAAAGTACCGGTAGCGCCAAGCGCGTCCTCGGGTTTCTTTGAGGGTTCTTCAGATACTGCTGCTTCTGTAGACGCGCTGAATAGGTCCAGGATTTGGTCGGTATCCATCGAATGTAGGCCATTGTTCTGTTGGTTCACGATCGTCGAGGCAATATTCAGCTTGAACTCTTGTAGACCCATGATACGCTCCTCGAGGGTGTTGCGTGTGATCAAGCGGTAGACATTAACGACCTTTTTCTGGCCGATACGATGCGCGCGGTCCATGGCCTGCAAATCGTTCATGGGGTTCCAATCGTGCTCCACGAAAATCACGGTATCTGCACCGGTCAAATTTAGACCAAGACCACCCACATGAGTACTGAGAAGCAATAAATCAATGCTGGGATCTTCATTAAACTTGGTAACCATTTCGTGACGCGCAGGACCACTCACGCTGCTATCGAGTCGCATGTATGAAACAGATGGCATATTGGCCTTGAGCAGCGAATTCTCAACCAAATCAAGCATATCCTTTTGCTGGCAAAACACAAGGGCACGGTGCTGGCTCATGGCTTCGGGAATCTCGCCCTTGTCGGTCTTTGCTGCCGCGTGGTTGATGCCAATACCGCAGTCATTGAGAAGCTGCTGTAGAGCCAACAACTTGGGGCTCTGGGCATAATCTAGCGGCTGAGCTTTCTCTAGTTCAGGCTTTGTGAGAGTAACAAATGACGGGTGGTTACAGAGACGCCGCATGTACAGCAGAGCCTGGAAAATATGCTTCTTGGCCTCTTTATCATCATCCTTGAGGTCCTCCTCTACGGTCTTCTTTTGGTTGACTGTAAACTGCTCATAAAGTTTGCGCTGCTTCTCATTCAAGTCGCAGTAATAATCCTGGATAATCTTGGGGGGCAAATCGTTGAGCACATCCTCCTTGAGACGGCGCAGCATGAATGGCAGTACTTGTTTGTGGAGAGCCTCCAGAGCTAATGCCGCGACTTCCTGCTCTTTAGAGGACGATTTGCTGCTATTGCGTGAAGCGAGAATGGGTTTCGAAAAATTCTCATTGAACGATTTTTCGGTTCCCAAGAACCCGGGCATCAGGAAATCAAACAGCGACCAAAGCTCGAGCACGTTGTTTTGAATAGGGGTACCGGAAAGAACCAGACGGTGCTCACTCATGTACCGCTTGACGGCTTTGGAGAGTTTGGAGTGCGCGTTCTTGATGATATGGCCTTCATCCAAAACACAGTAGTTGTAGCTGAACTTGCTAAGGACATCCACATCATTACGGGCAATATCGTACGAGGTAACCACAACATCCACTTTCTTGATATGACGGGTGAGAGCAGCACGGCCCGAAGGGATACCAACGTACCCCAAAACTTCGAGGTCGGGCGCATACTTTTTGAACTCTTGGATCCAGTGGCCGGTCAAAGTGGTTGGACAAATAATCAGCGACGGCAGTGTTTTAAACTCGTCACGCTCAGTGCGTTTGAACTCCTCGAGCCGGAGGTGGTGGTCACTTGCCACAATACAAATTGTTTGCAGAGTCTTGCCAAGACCCATATCATCACACAAGATACCGTGCAAGTGGTATTTATTGAGGAATGCGAGCCAGTTGACGCCCTCCTGCTGGTACTTGCGCAGGGTGGCCTTGATATTGACGGGCATTTCAAATGGTTTAACCTTGGAGATATCCATCATCTGGCCAATAAATTCGCGCTCCTTTTCACGGCCCTCTAGTAACTTGGCAGGCATATCCTCGGGGTCCTCAATACCGCTTTCAAGCGGAACCAATTTAATAATAGCAGCAAATGTAGTGGCAGCGATATTTCTCACCGCAAGATCGGGGTCGCTCATCCGGCCCAAAATAGGCACAATAAAAAACACAATGTAGGGAAGCACCTGTTCGCCCATATTCATCATAATGTGGTACGTTGTCTCTACAGCGCCCTGGCGCTTGTGGAGGTCACGACCGTTGGATACTTGGGGCAAGATCTCCTCCACAAAGAACGTAATCCCGACCGTGGGCATCACTTTGCATATCGTGGAAAAAGTCTTGGCAGCAGTATAGCGGATAACTGCATACTGCGAAAACAATGCGTGCTTGATATCAGTCAGGGTGGACTCCACAGACGAGTACAGGCCGCTATCCAAGAAGGGCAAAATGGCAGAAAGCACCGCCAAGTTGTCAATCACAGATTGGCCTGCAGAGTCTTGCGCACCCTCTTCCTGGCCATCCTTGTCGATCTCAGCGACATTCAGGCCCTTGATGACCTTGAGCTCCAAGTCCTGAAGCGAAGTAAACAGGTTGGCGCCAAACCGCTCGGCCAAGTTGCGGAGGGTAAGGATTGCGCCTGTGCGCTTGACCAGCGCCAACTCGGTCTCTTTTTTGCGTTTGAGCTCCTCCAAAATATCCTCAACGGGGGCATCTGCTTTGAGACTAAGTATACCGTCCTTGCCCTTGTGGGTACTGAAAACCGGCGCCTCGCCCGTATCCACACAAACAAATGAGCAGAGATTTTTGACCACCTTATTGGCAGTAGTGGCCCTATCGTTTTGCAACAAAGTCGCAATCAGATTGCTTACCGTTGCGGCAGCCCGAGTATGCAGAATCGAATTAGTTTCCATTTTGATACCATCCATCAAGCTGCGGATAATGGGGTTCAGCTTGGCGGGTAAATCGCTGGCGAGAGAAATAAACGCCGCAGCAGCACTGGACTTCATGGAAACGTTACGCTTTTGAAGACTCTCTTTGGCCTCGGCAATGGCGTTTTCAAGGTTCTGGCGGCCTTCTTCGAGGGTCTTTTCCATTGAGACCTGCAAATCATCCGACAAGCTTTCTTTGAGCTGCTTGAACGTTTTAGTAGCAGCGACCTCTGCATATGCCAAATTGAATGCCGTTGGCCCTGCGTTTACATCGCCTTCAATGGCAGTAGGCATTTGCGGCAGCATTGAGCTGGGTAAGTTACCTTCAGAAGCCATGAGGCTAAACAGAGACTGGCACTGGGTTCTCACTGCACGCAAGATTGGATTCAAATCGCGGTAAATCGCTTCGGATGCCGAGTCCATGGTCTCCTTGAGGTACGGGATCACGATATCGGCCAGTTCTGCGCTTGGAGCCTCTTTGGTTCGCTTACCGTATTCTTCCAAAACTAGGGCCACAACAAGATGCTGAGAGGACATTGGCGATTTAAAGTATGGTACAAGCATATTTGCAAGCTTCAGGGCCTCGGTGGCCGGTAAGCACGCGACCAATTTGCCAATAGCGGTAGCACAGTCCACGCGTGCTCTGATAAAAACATCAGGGTTCACAATCAAAACGTCTCCAAGTAGTACAGGGCCATCGATATTAACGTGGTGGCTGGACCTGCTCTCGGTCGCTTTGCCGTCAAACTCATGGGCCTCCACCGTGGCACCGCTGGGCTTGATGAGCAGCCTGGGCTCTACTTTGTAGAATCTGCGCGAAGTACCGATTGGAGTCATTGCCAACTGCACGGAAATCGGTGCAAATACTTCCCAAATGCTCTGCAACCGCTCAGCATATTCAGGCTTGCTCGAGAGTGTATCGCACAAATAGAGCCACAAATCCACGCTGAGGCCGGCGATTTCGGGATTTTGTTCGAGCAGAATATTTTGAAAAAGCAAGCGGAAAAACCGCAAATCAATCCACGATAGCAAAGCCTCACTAGACTCAATGGACAAAAATATGCGAAGGGTGCGCAGTACTGCTTTACGAACATCGGTGATTGAGTGCCTCAAGAAGGGGTACAAGCGTGGGATAAGATCTGCGTAGGATCCCGAAGACTTCGAACCCATCGTTTCCATTAGGACCTTCAACACATCATCAAATGAGCACAGTTTTGCCAGCAAGTCCATGACGTTACCGATTGAAGTGCTGAGTTCATCCTTGAGCTCACCGAGCGAGTCCCAAATTACCGCCAGCAGCTTTGCAATGTCCTGGGGCCGTTGCTTGACAAAATCTTCGGCAATAGGCAATAGAGCAGCCGCGCTGATGGCCTGCACGTCGTCGTCACTATTTTCGAGACCATGGAAAACGCACCTGATGAGCTTGTCGAAAATCTGGGGGTTTGCCACCAAAATATCGGTCCGTACGCTCACTAGGTACCTAAGGCCAAGCATACCTCCATGGCATACCGCCCATAGTGGCTCCTCGAGACCCAGCGACTCTTTTTGCAATACGAGAGACTCCAGTGTTGTGAATGTGGCTTCTGCGGTGGGGACGGAAATGTATAAAAGCAGCGCACCCAGAGTCTGTGCGCACGACTCACGGATAGGGGCCACGACCTGGTCGGCCACATAATCGGCGAACCGGTCGAGGGCGAAAATGCAGCAAAGACGGCACGCCAGATCCTCGAGCCACTCGGCATTGGCGCGCTTGTTTTCCTCAAAAGTACGCAGCCGGTGCATACCAGCATGGGCACCATGGGTCTTGAGGACCTCGCGCAGGCCCAGCAGAGCGCCGTGGCGTGTTTCCCACTGAGGGCTCAAGATCTCTGCAGCAAAAATACCGCAAAGGGCCTCGAATGGCCACGCATTAGGGTCTTTGACGGTGACAAACTCGGCCATCTCTGCGGCCTTATCGGGCTTGAACTCGACTGTAACGCTATTTTTGCCATTAGAATCGCCGCCTTCGGTGCCTTTATCGCCCTTTTTCTCGGAGATGTGTACTTTTGTGGGCTGTTTAGAGGTGAACCGTGCTTTACGTTTGGCCAGAGCACGCATACGGGCATTTACAGGTGCAGCCTCTGGTTCAACGACCGGCACCGGTTCAGGTTCGGGCTCGGGCTCCGCTTTCTTGGGCTTACGACCGCGTTTTCCTTTTTTGGGCGGAGGGGGGGCCAAATCGAGGTCATCATCAAGCAACAGATCGTCGTCGTCGCCACCACTGCTTTTTGTGGTGCTAAACTCACCAGCGATTCCCAGCGTTTTCTTGAGCGCTTGTTGTTGCGCGGCCAAGCGCTGTGCGGCATCCATGCCCTGGAGGCTAGCTTCGTATTCTTTTCCAGCAGACCGCTGCAGGGGCACACCGTTGAGGATCACGTTTTTAATATCCAAGGAGCCAAAGTTTAGCAAATCGCTGGGCATTGGGGGAGGCACCAGCGGCTCTGCCATCTCGACGTCTTTTTCCGACTCTTCCAGCTTGACCTCAGGCTCGACTTTGACACGAGTATCGGTCTCCACCTCCTCGATTTTGACATCAGACTCGAGCTTGACCTGGCCGGGCTCTACATCCTCGATCTTTACTTGATCGGACTCTTTTTTTACTTCTGCTGGGGCCTCGGGATCCCACTGGTAGTTTTCGACAATCAGGCCGATAGCACGGGCAGAAGCGATGCGGGTATCCCATTTAGAGCTTTGAAGAAACGGAACTACGCGCGCCAGCAGCCCATACAGCTCCTCAGGGTGAGCCTTTTGGACATCAGCGAGCTGGTCTCCCGCAACGTTCCGTACATACGCTGAAGACCCCGTATCTAATAGAGACACAAGGCGTTCTAATCTTGACATGATTTAGCAGTAGATGAGACCTTCTTTCTATAGACACTTACATATACACCTACAACCCTTTTATATAGAAACTTGAGAGGGACGATGTCCAGATATTTGTGAGCAGTTACCCGGCCTTTACCGGCGTCCTGATTGGTGAACAAATTTTTAGTGTATAAACGGGATTCTATAGTCTTGAATAGGATCTAATAGTGATTGAAGAGCTAATTAGGTCCATTATTGTAGCCCAAAATGATTTGATCCCGCAATGGGGAATCTCATGTCAAACTAAACTTAACTTGATCTACAGAATACGCAACAAGATTGGAGCATCGCAGGAGCCGTGGATTAACAAACATACTGCGTCAAGGAGGTGACAATCGAGAAGGGTGCTGTTTTTTACGCAAGTTCAAACTGTAGGGCTACATGCATAAACATGCACATAGTGACGTCACCATTGCAGACGTCTATCGCAACTTGTTTGGTGAATATGGCCCGAGTTCTTGTTCTATTGTGCCAAGTATCCATAGAAACAGGCTGGTTGTGTCGCTCAAAGTTCTTGGCTACTACCCAGCAGATGCCCAACTAAGTTCACTCCCCATGGTCCGCTCAGTATCTTAAACACTCGTGTTAGGGCGGTCCTAATATGGACTATAGAGGTCTCCAGCGACTATTGCCGACTTTGACGCACATTTATATGTCGGAGCCCAAGCACTCGAACAGCTTTCACCACCGTGAACCTGCTGGTCTCCAAATATTAGTAGTGCCTGATTGTTTCTAAACTATATCCGAGCCCTTAAGGTACTTTTGAGTCCACTGATCAGCCGGCAAATGTGTCGATGATTCGGCTAGATTGATATTAACGAGGAGCTAGCTATCAAGGACAAGCTGCAACGAACGCAAAGAGCAAACAGCCACACTCGGGGAAGCGTGAATGCGAATCGAAAGCCAACAATCGGTCTGCCAAATGTTGAAGGCTTGATCACTCGCTTCAGTTTACCCGTTACCGATCCCATAGCGCGCTCTTACGGTACAACCACTGGAGAACATGAGCCTCTAACTGCAAGGGAACGCGTAAAAACTCGTAACAACTCTACGGCTACGTATATCGGATACTATTAATTCACGTCAGTGCTATTTATACTCGCGCACTAAGCTGTACCAGGGTAAAGAGATGTTTCTCATCCGATTAGTTCAAAATTAGTACCATTTAGAGTTCACTAAGTGCACATCCACCATCTAGATTTTGGAAATCCACTAGATCTCGGGAATTGCGCATCCATCACCGCGAGGATCACTACCCGCGTGGTACACTAGTCTTCCATTTTGGGGCTGGTACTTGATAATTTGTCCACGACCAAACATTGCCCGCTCAAACCCAGAAAGATACTCAACAGTATGGCCCACTTTCTTGAGATCATTGGCAACCTGCTCATCGATACCTTCCTCGAGGTACACAATGATTTTATCAGTGCAGGGGATAGTTCCATCATTGGGGTTCGGGGCAATGCATACACGAGGTGCATCGATAGCCTGCTGAGCGTCCATACCAAACCAGGCCATATTGAGGGCAACTTGGAGGTGGCCTTGGGGCTGCATAAAAGCGCCCATAACACCATAACTAGCATAGAGCTGGTCTTTGCGGGTCAGCATGGCTGGAATAATGGTATGATAAGGCCGTTTTCCGGGCCCAAACACGTTGCGGCTACCATCGCGGAGATTGAAATTGCAGCCGCGGTTATGAAGCGGTAATCCTGTCCCCTTGGGAACAATACAGCTGCCAAACGAATGGTAGACCGAGGCGATGATCGAGCACGCGTTTCCGTGTTTATCTGCAACAGTAAAGTACGAAGTATCGCTCTTGTTCTCGGGGTCAATGACGCCATGCTCATACTGCTCATTAACGCTAGATTCATCAAACAGCTTGGCGCGTGACGCAATAAACTCGGGCGACAGCAGCTTCTGGATACTGAAATCGCACTCATCTGGGTCTCCCACATAGTGGTCGGCGTCCTTGAACGCAAACTTGAGCACCTCTGCGATCATGTGCACGTACTCGGGCGAGTTGTGCTTGATTTGGGAGATATTAATACGGCCGGATTCGGCCAAATGGTTGACGACGCCCATTGCAATCAGCGCAACGAGTCCATGGTTATTGGGGGGAAGCTCATGGAGCACGATATCGTCCTTGACGGGCATGGTGATGGGCTCCAGCTGCAGCGATTTGTGGTCACGGAGATCCTCAAGACTCAGCTTACCGCCTGCGTTGGCCACTGCCTCGACAATTGCCTTTGCAATGGGTCCCTCGTAGAACCCCGCTTTAGAGTGGGCGGCCAGCTGGCGATACACCTCAGCCAATGGCTTGTTGGTCCAGATCTGACCGTGAACTGGCGCCTTGCCATCGATGAGGAGCTCTTTGCCGTTCTCGCTTTTGAGCAGATTCTTCTCGGCGCCTTTCCACATGTTGGCGGTAATTTCCGAGACGGGAAACCCTTCCTCGGCGAGCGCAATGGCCGGTTCCAAGACATCTTTGATGGACATTGAACCGTATGCGCTGAGAATATCGCACCAGCCAGCGGGGGCGCCGGGTACAGTAACAGATAACCCGCTAGAAGGCGGCACATGGATACTGCCAGAGGGTGTAGCGGCCTGTGCGTCCTGCAAAGAGACCGCTTGGGCTGATTTACCTGATCCATTGAACCCAGAAACCGAATTGGTCTCTTTGTTGTAGTACAGGACAAACACATCACCGCCGATACCGGTCATCATGGGCTCGGTGACGCCCATAGCGGCGGCCATTGCAATGGCGGCGTCGGCGGCGTTTCCTCCCTTTTCGAGGATCTTGACTCCCGCAGTGGATGCCAATGGCTGGGTGCTACAAGCAATTCCTTTAGTAGAGTGGACGGTTGAGCGGCGGCTATTGAATTCCATGGTGTGGGGTAGCTGGGATGGAGGTTGGGTGCGTTATAGGGTTGGCCCCAGTCACTGCTTTTGGGTTGGCCCCAGTCACTGCTTCTGGGTTGGCCCCAGTCACTGCTTTAGGGCTGGTGCGGTACTCTGGTTGGGTGCGTTGACCCCTCCGCACTCGGACCCACCACTGCTTAATCTTCATGGTAGTCTATTGAATATATAATAAATTAATACAAAATAATGGAAAATGCAAATAATAAAAAAGGAGTCACATCAGACGTCCCCAGACTGGAATAGAGTACATCAAACGTCCCCACACCTACATCTCGACCTTGACCTCAGTGTACTCGTTCAAGTCCTCCATGGGCATATCGTATTCGATCGGATGATCAAACTCAGGTGGCTGACTCGGTGATGTGAACTCGTCGTTTAGTACAAAACTGTCGGCATAGAGCGATTCTTGAGGGATATATGTATCATCGAATGAAGCAGACCGATATAAATCAAACGACTCGCTGCTAGGGTTTTGCCATTGCATGATCAACGAGTTTTTCGTCTTATCGAGCTCATCATTACGCAATGGCAACGCTGGTGGCGTCAATGGCTCTAGTGACAGTGCATCCGTATCAGGTTTAGGGTGATCGTCACTGTGTGCCGTATCGCTTGGGGGATGGCGTTGAGAGGGGGGTGGTCGGGCGATGGGGGAATGTGATTTGCGCTGGGACTGGTTCTTGGGAGGGCG
The DNA here is from genome assembly GCA_030582035.1 of Wickerhamiella occidentalis. Taxonomy (NCBI): domain Eukaryota; kingdom Fungi; phylum Ascomycota; class Dipodascomycetes; order Dipodascales; family Trichomonascaceae; genus Wickerhamiella; species Wickerhamiella occidentalis. The sequence goes on from JAKTWN010000008.1 coordinate 201,271, forward strand.
GCCGCGGCGGGGCTTTGGTTTGGGCGTCTCAACCCTGGGCAGCTCCGGCTCAGAGTCAGATTCCACGGCAAACTTGGAGTTCTCTAGCAATTGCGCTACCTTCTGATCAATTTGCGCACTGCCCTTTACGTGCTCACTTACGCGTTCAATCACACTGGCGACACTGGGATCAGGGCCCTCAACAAACGACGAACAATCGCGGCCTTCGCCAAGCTCCTGCACGATAAACATAAAGCTCTTCAAAACGGTATGCAATTTGGATTCCAACAATTCTACGTAATCCGGGGTGAATACACGCTCGCTGTGCTTTCTGCGGTGGGCATATGTGCAGACTTGGTTATCGGTTTGGCATCGTAGACAGGGCTTACTGCCGTCACACTTGGCTTTCTTTATACGGCACGTATCGCATGCTCTCAGTACTCGCTTCTTCTTGCTTTCGTCACGCATTGGTAAATTGGGTGGGACAGGGAAGTAAACGTTATATAAATATCTCTTGGGACCCATGACTCTAGTCTTTTATTATGCATCTTCTTGCTTTGAAATCAGGTCAAGGGTTGATATGCGTATGCAGAATTGGTAAATGCTGCAGCAGCACCCAACTTCTACTGAAAAGGTGTGAGTGGGGTGCTGGTGCATGGCCGCCAAAAACGGCCCGTAATCTCAGATCTTGGTACTTGTGAAGGCCTCACGCGCATTCAGAACCCATTCGCTTGCTAATAGCCCTTGAATGCCCTGTGCTTCCCAACGTTAAACCAACAATTGCTGCTCCACTCCTGCACAATTACTAACCTTCAAGAAGGTTCGCCACAACTGTGCCACTCGATGCTCATCGGTCAAAAGAAGTTCCCTGCATATCTCGAAACACCGATCGGCATTGTAGTAAAGTTTAAACAGAATATATCTTTTATATATCGTATGGCGACTTGCCTCGTATCCCATTTGCTTGTTATATTACTAGGGGCACAGTCGAGGTACACTGAAACCCAGGTTTGAGCTCTGTATAAGGCTTGCAGAAAACCAAAACCTGGAAAAACTTCCGCGAATAACTCATTGGCCTGTCTTCTTTTCCCACCGTTTCTAAAACAGCCGCAGCCACTAGGCACCCTGATTTTTAATCTACAAGATTACATAGCACCTGGCAAGACGTACAGCAGCTTGAGTTTGTACAGAAACCTCATGTTAAAAATCACAAAAAATTCTTGAAACCCCATACTTGTTATTGTATGAATTTATTTTGTGCCCCGCACCGTCGTATTCGCCATTCGGCGCAATCACATGCTAACTTCGGTGATTCATAAATTTGATGACAAACATGACAGCTGTCTTCTCATGCACAGACTTGCAGTAGAACAATATTCCACAGGTTCTAATCTAAGGGGTTATTAATAGCCTAATCACTTTTGTGCCAGACTTGCTGCAATAAAATAATCTAAATTAGATTTATGAGAAAGCTCGCTTTTGATAATGGTATTTCGAATGCCCGTTTCCCAAACTGAAACAGCAAAAATCCGCTGCTGCGGCTGAAATCTCAGGTGTTGGCTTCTGCATGCGGCTCGGATCACATGTTCATGGGCGACGCAAGACAAATTTTCCCGTGCATAATCGTTTACATTTACGGTGGGCAGTGCGGTATTTTAGCCAACGATGATGACGTTTGTATGGCTGGAAGCTCAAAGTTCCCTCAATCCCTATATCGGCCCGCCGGCAGCGTGTCTATCCTAAATAGTGGCGGTGGCAACTGAGGCGGCGGGTCCTAAGTCGGTGGGTCCCCACCAATACTGTGTTGGATGTAGCTGCCAGGACACCAGCATGGCGGTAGCTCATGGCTTATAGCACGCTCTAATATATGTACTCTGCTCTCGTTAACATATATCGTGGCCCCACTTGTCCCCTCGTTTACCCCACATAACCCACCCATGCACTCATCGCTTGGCAGTCGGCCCAACGGTGCTGCAGGGTCCTCGCTATTCCGGGAGCACAAGGTTCTAGATCCTATGATTAGTGTTCGGGGGTTGGGGGGTCTTAACCTCTGGTGGCGAAAATCGCGCGATTTGGCTTTTGTCTAGTCTAGGCCAGTATTACTAATCATGGCCAAGAAGCCCTCAAAATCTAGCTCCTCGAGTAGTGGCAGCAGCTCGAAAAAAAAGGAACAAACTCCCGAGCCGGAGCTTACGCCCAAACAGCTCAAGCAGAAAAAAAGAGAAGAAGCTCAGGCTAGAGCCGCCGAGGCCCGCAAAATCGTCACTGCAGGTACCAATGCGTGGACAGGTAAGCTTCCTGCGCAGCTTTTAAACGAGAATTGCCAAAAAAACAAATGGCAAGCGGCAGAATACTCAATCAAGGGCAATGGTGAGCAGCTTACAGCAATTGCCTACCTGGGTAAGAAACACCCAAAAACAGGCGAAGTGACAAAAGTAAAGTTTGAGCCTCCCAAAGAGATTTTCGAGCCCCAGCCAACGCCTCTAGAAGCCAGGCACTACACTGCTACCTATGTCCTGCACCGGATCCTGTCTGGTCGGAACCTCAAAATGATGCTGCCCCCGGCCCATCGGGATCTGTGGATTGAAATGGATAAACTCAAGGCAGAAGCATCCAAAAACGAGGCGTGGAAATGGTCTGATGACCCGTTTACTGCATTTGAGCAGCACAAAAAAGAGTCGCAAGAACGGCAGGCCTCGTTCAAGTCTCGCAAGGAGCAGGAACCGATGAAACAGGCAATCAAAACCGCTAAAAATTCAATCAAGCAAGAGTCACAGGCCCAGCAAGAGCACCGTATTCGGTTCAACTCCAAACTCCCCATGTCAAGGTCACTTCGGTCACGGGTCGAGACGCTGCTTCGAGCTCGACACGGCTACAAATTTGAAAGAAGGGACCTCGCAGCGTCTAAAAGCGATCAAATCCTCAAGGTTGTGGCGGATCTAGGGTTCTCTGCTTTTCAGGTTAAAGAAGCTCTGGACCACACATCTTCCCTCAGCGACTGCTTGACCTGGCTCCTGATTCATGTGCCCGAGGATGATCTGCCCAAGATGTTTACCCCGCAACATCTTGACCAGTCTGTACGTATCGCCAATAACCTGAGTGTCGAATCGGCTATTTCTAAAATCAAGAGTTTTGGGTTCAGTGAGCAGGTCGCGATCTCTGCCATGGGCGAGCACCAAACCCTGGCTCAGGCAATGGCTACTCTTACGAATAATATGATCAATGTAAGCTGTATTAGCGTGGCCAATGACGACTCTGACGCGTTTTGGCAGGAGGAGCTCGAGAGTATCGCGGCGATCTACGACAACATCGAGACTTTCCCTGACGGGTGCAGCTGGAAACTGGATAATGGCATCAAGATTTTCTTTTACAAGCCAATAGGGTACCCTGCAGTATGCCCTGGTATCGGTCTAGAGGTTGCAGGAACCACCCGCACCCCCAAGTATGTTTTGCTGGACGCGATTCGGAGGGCCGCTACCTTTGCTCAGGACATGCTGGGCGATTATATGCTGTTGAGTATTGCGCAGTGGCTAGATGAGTCTTTTCAAGATATTGTCAAGACTCCATGCAAGCTCGTGGAGATTTCTGCCGGTATCAGCGGTGTTTATGAGGCACCCACCGCTGCGCCCAAACCCGCTCCCAAAAAGAAATCCGCTCGCAGAAAACAGGCTCTGGATATCACTCAACTGCAATCTCAGCATAGTGAACGGTTCTCCAGCGCTCGTGGTACCCGAATGCTTGAAGATCGCGCTCAGCTACCGGCCTGGTCCAAGCAACAAGAGATTTGCGATTTGGTGGCCAAAAACGCAGTCACACTGATTACCGGTGAGACCGGTAGCGGTAAAAGTACGCAGGTTGTGCAGTTTTTGCTGGATGAAGCCATAAATTCGGGCAACCTCGTCAACCTCGTGTGCACACAGCCGCGGCGTATCTCTGCTATTGGTGTAGCGCAACGTGTCGCTGATGAGCGTTTATGCCCTGTAGGCGAGCAAGTAGGCTACGTGATCCGTGGCGAATCGAAAACGTCGGCGTCTACCCAAATCAGCTTCATGACCAGCGGTGTGTTGCTGAGAATGATTCAGTCAGATACCACCGAGCTGCTAGAAACTGTTACGCATATCATTATCGATGAAGTTCATGAACGCAGTCTTGATAGTGATTTCCTGTTGATTCTGCTCAAACGAATCCTCGCAAAGCACAAGAGCCTCAAGGTGATTCTCATGTCGGCGACGGTGGACCCCAAGCAGTTTATCGACTATTTCGGGGGTAAAGGTGTGGGCTATACGCACATTACAGGCCGCACGTTCCCAGTAAATAAAGTCTATTTGAACGAGATTCTGCAAACCACCAAATATGTTCCTGAGCGGCTGGCCGAGGAGGGCGTAACTAGCGCCGATTTGGGCCAGATTATCACATCGATGCGTGATGGCATCGACTACAAGTTTGTTGCTCGGGTCGTGCAACACGTGCATCAGAGCTTGGGCCAAGAGGAGGGCTCGATCCTCATTTTCATGTCGGGTGCTGCTGAGATTGATAGGTCGATCGCCGCAATCGAAGCAATAAATTCTGCATTCTGGGCGCTTCCGCTGCATGCGTCCTTACCCCCTGCAGATCAAAAACTCGTTTTTAACCGCGCCCCGCCCAAAAAACGCAAGGTTGTGGTGAGCACCAACGTTGCCGAAACATCCATCACAATTAGCGACATTGTGGCAGTAATTGATTCGGGCCGCGTCAAAGAAACACTATTTAATCCTGAGTCGCATGTGATCAAGCTCGTAGATAGCTGGGCGTCGCAAGCAGCGGTCACTCAAAGAATGGGCCGTGCCGGACGTGTAAGGGAAGGCACTTGTTACAAGCTGTATACTCAGTCCATTGAATCCGAGAAAATGATTCCACGGCCTGCACCCGAGATGCTCAGATGTTCCCTCGATTCGCTTTACTTGGCAGTCAAGAGCATGGGAATTGCAAATGTTGAGGGGTTCCTGGCCAGTGCACTTGATCCGCCCTCTGAGCTAGCAATCAGCGCTGCGAAAACTAATTTGGCGAGCTATGGTGCGCTTTCGCCCCGTGGAGACCTGACCCCGCTCGGTAAACACGTATCGCTGCTGCCTACTGACCCGCAATCCGGAAAACTGTTGATATTGTCGGCAATATTTGGGTGCCTGGGCCGTGGTTTGACAATCACTGCTATTATTGGCGGCAAGTCCCCTCTTGTTTCGCCCAAAGATAAGCGCGATGAAGCCAAAGCAGCGCTCAAACGATTTGCCGATACCAGCGGCGATATGATGGGGTTTGTACGCGCATTCGAGCAATGGCAGACAAAACTCAGGTCCTGCTCGCGCGCTGAATTGGGCCGCTGGTGCTCGGAGAACTTTGTGTCGCAGCAAGCGTGTCGCGAAATTCAGAGCACCAAACGCCAGCTACTGGGGAACCTGCTGGCGATCGGGATGGTCGATACCGATAAAGAGAGCTCCCTAAGTGGCGATTTGGTGCGCAACGATCCCAACGATACTCTTGTGGACGCGATCATTGGCGGAGCCCTTAACCCACGGCTAGTAGAGGCCGTTTACCCCCACAAAGAGTACATGTCCACTTCCACGGGCGTGATGGAGGCACCACGGGAATCCCATCGCTACCTGCTGCTCACTCCTAGCAATGAGCGCGTGTTTTTGCATCCAGGGTCAAGCTTGTTTGGCGAAAAACAGCTGCCACCGTACCTGAGCTACGCGTCGTCTGTGGTTACCACCAAACACTTTATTAGCAGCGTCGCCCCCCTTAGTGTTTACGGGTTGGTTTTCTTCTCCAATTCCATTCAAGTCGATCTAATGGGATCGGGAATTGTGGTAGACAAGTGGACAGGACTGCAGTGCTGGTCCCGGATCGGCATTTTGAATAAATTTCTAAAGAGCTTGTTTGACCAGCTAATTGAGAAGAAATTCGAGACTCCCGGGCTTGATATATCCAAAGATCCGGTTCTTGAATGCGTACTAGAGCTCATTGAGACCGATGGCCGCGGTAAGGTCGGCCCTTCCTAATTCAGTAAGGGGGAGTCCACATGGTTGCAAAATGGCTACAGACTGGGTGGCACTATGGCTGCCTATTGATCTCACTAATACATGTATAAATAATTGCCGAATAGATTTTCCTCCCCCCACCTCATGCTCGCATCTTTATTGTACTTTGCAGTAGCCTTTGCACAAGCCGAAATTGGGCTGGTGATTCGGTCTACAAATGCTGAAATCGATGAAAAGCCTGTCCGACTCTATGATGGTCAGCTTGCTATTGATGTAGGACCTATCTTCCAGGGGTACTTTGATACTAAAGAGCACCTGGTGATCAGCGACCACTTGATCTCGCGCAACCATTCCGGTGCTGGGCTAGGTCTTACTGCTGTACAGCAGCTCGTAATCACACAGGATCCTGCCAGCAATTTCTTTGCGCGTGGCGGCTGGCTTGAGCATGGCGACAGCGCCGTGTTTTTTGCTGAAAAGGACCTGGACGGATGGAAACTGTACACGAGCCCCGGTGATGCCGAGATGCGTGCCGTCCCAGCAATGCTTCAAGTCGCCGATATTGCATATGAGAATCATGAGCCTACCTTGGAGCGGGCTCATCATAACTCGGGTACTGGTCATGCTCACAGCGACAGCGAGGCACACAAGTATGGCACAAAGTCTCAACACAGTCGCGATGGAGGTCCCCGAATCGATGAGCTGGACTATGATGAGTTTGACTACGGCATGGGCGAGTATGACGATGAGGATGAGCCAGTGGATCCCAAGGCTAGTACTAAAGACACTGAGCTCCAGGATCCCAAGAAGCAGATGGATGCTGGATCTCCTCAGCAATTGACCAACGATGATACTGAGTTAGAGGGTAAGTCACCATTCTCCAAGGAGCCTGTCATTGCCAGTGCCCATGGACCCAAGGTCGGCGTTGGTGCAGCTGAGCTCCAGGATCCCAAGAAGCAGACAGATACCGACTTTTCTCAGCGGTTGGCCAACGATAATATTGAATTAGAGGACAAGGCACCATTCTCCAAGGAGCCTACCGCCATTGCCAGTGCCCATGGACCCAAGGCCGGCGTTGGTGCAGCGGCATTTAACTCTAGTACCGCTCGAACCAGTCTCTCCTCCACCTCTCAAGCATATACACCTTTGAGTATTGAAGCTCAATTGACCACACCTTATCCTCGAGTGCCTCTCCAGCCGACACGGGCTCCCCAGGTCCCTCCCCAGGTCCCTCCTCAGGTCCCTCCTCAGGTCCCTCCTCAGAGCTCAAAGTCTGCGTCAAAGTCATCTAGTGTGTCTATTGCACCTTCCAGTGTGCCCTCAACCACTAGCCGTCGTGCCCCCATTACCCGGTGCGCTACTGCTACTGTATGGAATACTGTTTATGCACCGATTCCAACGGTCACGGAGACTGTTTGGGCTCCTTTGTGGTAATTTCATGTATATAAATTGAAATAGACTGTTTTGTTGGCATTTTGCGGTACTCAATTGCCACTGGTGTACGAAAACTGTGGGGTTGATTTGTATGCAGTAGCATGCAGGCACCTGCATAAGAGCTCTAGACTTGATCAAAATTAAGGCATCCAAAAGGGGGTAAATAGCAATAACATAGCAGTAGACGGTCCCCATCACCTCAAATATCCCAAAATTTCACCATTCTACTCATTTTGCTGCTATCAGTACCGATTATCAGCGCCACCCTAACCCGCAAGCCCCAACCCAATAGTGTGTGTTTACCCGGGCCTCAAGTAGTAATATGGCATCCCGTCTACGTCAGCTTCAACAACAACTTAGCTACTCGACTAAAACAGCAATGGAATTCGTTAGTACCAAGAACGCACCCCCTCCTGCCGCCCCTTACTCCCAGGCCGTCAAGGCCAATGGGTTCCTCTATGTCAGTGGCCAGGTCCCTCTGACTCCTCAGGGCAAAATGGTCGAAGGAACCTTCCCGGAGCGTGCCCAGCAGTGCTTTGATAACCTCGATGCCATCCTTAAGGAGGCCGGCACCTCTCGCGACAAGATCGTCAAGCTCGGCGTCTTTGCCACCGATATGAAGAACTTTGGTGCCGTCAACGAGATTTACGTCAAGTATTTCGACGGCCACCGTCCTGCCCGCACCTTTGTAGCTGTCAAGGACCTTCCTCTTGGTGCTGATGTTGAGATTGAGGCCATTGCTTTGGTTTAAAGGTAGTAGCTCATATAGTAAGAATTCATTAAAATCATATCAAGTATTTCGATTAGTTCTTTCAATTAGCTCTTGAGTTTTGAATTTAAGCTCAGGTCTGGATCACTTGGATGTAGTAGCTAATTAGACAACATATTGACATGTCGCACACGCAGCAACATTCATATTTTACATGCGATAGCTATTTAGGGCTCTAATTTCGCTCTAATTTCGCTCTAATTTCTAACCCTCAAATAACTTGATCTTCTCTAGTTCATGCTCAATCAACCGCACAACTCCTTCACCATTAAAACTCGCTTGGACCTCAGTCAAAACCTTCAAAAGTCCTTCGCTTTGCACAATCTTATTGAGGGTAATGCGCAGTCGAGGCGAGAACTCCACGTGCCAGCGGTGGTTCCAGGCATACAGCTTGACCAAGAGTTGCAGCGATTGTGATGTGTTGCGAATCTTGCCATCCACTGGTGCATAATAATCAAGCATGTGAAGTGCTACGCGGTGGCAGAAGCGGAGCTGCATGCTCTTGGTAAACGCAGCCATTGCCTGCTCATCATAGTGCAATCGCTGAGCCACGCAGCCAAGGATCTCCCATTCAGTTGCAGTTTTGGTATAACTTGTTTGTGCGCTCTCAAAGTGGACTGTTTCGCGTTGCCAGTGAGAATGTGCGCGTGCATCTTCCCAGAGCGTCATAAACAGCATATCTAAACGGCGTTCGCAAAGCCGCTTAGATTTGATGCTTTTATTTGCGGAAGAGGCCGCAGTTTCGGGTACTTGACTGGCAGAGGCATCAGCGGGAGTGTCGTTTTCGGCATCCTTTTCGGCATCGCCGTCCTCATTGCTGTCTTTTTCGGCATCACTACTCGTCTTGGCCTTGTCGCTCTCGGCCTTGTCACTCTCCTTGGAAGCCTCGGTCTCCATCAAAAAAATATCTCCACGAATCTTCATCAACTCGGACCAGCCTACTTTTGAGAAAATCTGTGCAACAAGATCGTAGGCCCACTTGGAGCCGCCTCTCAAGGTCCCGCCAGTCAGCTTAAGCAGGTTGGGGTCGACGCTATCGATTTCCGAGGTGTTGATATTCCAGATATCCTCTATTTCACCGTCATCGGGCAGCGGCGAGTGGAGTTTACGCGGCGTGGCCATTTTGACGGTATCCATAGGCGTTCTCGAGACCATAGGCCGTGAGTTGAGAGCAAGCAGCGCATCAGCATACTTGCCCTGCTCGATATACACTTTTGCGAGCATTTCCCACGAGAAAAATTGACCCGGGGACGCGTTTGCAGCTCTCAGGGCACAGTCGTAGGCCAGGTCGAGGTCGCCCTTTGTGAGCACAAATTGCGATTCTTGGACGAGCATCTCAGCATTGTGCGGGGCGGCCTCGACGATCTCGACCATTTTACGCACTGCATCGATCTCACGGTTTGCGAGCAGGTCGAGCTGTGGAAGCAGGTCCTGCGCTTCGGGCACGATCTTGGCGATCCGCTCCACGCACGCGCGCGCGTCGTCCCAGCGCTGTGTGATTTGGACGGCCAAGAAGAACGCATCTACCATATAATTGGCGGTCAGAGTGCTCAGCTGGTACTTTGGGTTGGATCCGAGCTGGGGCCCCAACCCGAATAGGGCCTCAAAAGCGGCCAGAAACTGCTTGAAATCGGCAATTGAGGCGAACGGGTCGTCGCGGCGGCTGCACTCGACGAAAAATGAGTCGTCGTCCGAGTAAATCAGGCACCGGACCATCGCGCTCATGTACGTCTCGAGCCAGCACCGCTCGCTAACTTCTTTGGAGATGATGGGGTTTACGCCGCCAGCACTGACGGTGTACTCTTCGACTCCACCCGGGATTGCGGCCTTGACACGCACGTCGACATGCGAAAAGGCGTTCCAGGCGCAATAAGTGCCATTGACGACCTTCCAGTGCCGCGTGCTACCAAACCACACCTGGCCGTCGCCCAAACTGAACGTCAGGGTGTTGAGATGAGCGGCGGCAGCAGCACTGCTCGAAACATTGACCCCGCTCGTGCTGTGGTACGTGCTTGTCTCTGTGCCCTGGCGCAGTTTGGTGAGCTGGACCAGGTCGAGGGGGCCCAGGTCGCGGAAACTGGAGATGGCCGCAGTGCGGCTCTCGAGACACGCAAGCGCATCGTATTCTACGGCTCTAGGTTGTTAGTTTGTCTGAAAGAGGCGTAAACTCTGCTACTTACTCTGGAATCACTCCGAGCATACGTGGATGACTGTGGGGGAGTCTGGTCCCAGGGGGGTAGTGCTGGCCAAGACTGGTCTGTTGTTGACCAGTCTTGGGTGGTCCTGGACAGTCCTGGACAGTCTTTTGGGTATTTAGTTGGTGTCTATTGGTTAGCCTTGCCTGTGTTTCCAGACCTGTGATGTCAGTATTGAACTATATATTGCACTGTGTAATATTTGAAAGGAGTAGATATAATAAAGAGTATATTGAGAGTAGATATCACTGTGGAGCAGAATAGCTGCAGATAGTCAGGAGATCGAGTAGATATCATTGTGGAGCACAAAAGCTCCAGCTAGCCAGGAGATCCACAGCCAGCAGAGGATCGTTGATAGGGCAATATAAACGTCAAAATAGAGGTCATCCAGAGGTAGAGCATTAGTGAGCTATTGAGACGGTGCGATTTAGGTTTGTGAGGCAGTTCTTGCGGTGGAAGGATTGTGGATGATACCGTCCTGCTCGTGTTGTGGTTGTGGTTGTGGTTGTACTCGTACTCATGGTTTTGGTTGTAGTTGTGCTCGTACTGGTACTGGTACTCATGGTTGTGCTCGTGCTCGCTGATCGCTCGCACTCGCATTCACTCCACCCGCTCGTAAATACCAACTCTCCCATCAACACCAACAACTTGGTACCAAATCCCCTTCAAAACACTCAAATGACCACTCAAAACACTCTTGACCACCGCCTTGAGGCGCGGCTTATCCTTGACAAGCTCTAAAACTGCCCGAGGACGGATCCCAGAGAACGCGTCAATTGTGTGCAATAACTTCCATTCCCCAGGCACCGACGCGCCTAAATCACCAATATAGTAATCAAATTGGGACCACATATCTAAAAGTGCGGGGCCTTCGGTCTTGTCGTATTTAAAGTGCTCAGAGTACTGAAACCGCGTGATACCTGTCATGCATCCCAGGACGTCCAGGTGGACGGTGCTATTGGGCCGTGCATGGGCATTGAACCACTGAATTGCGTACCCTCCGGGGTAGTTGAGGCTACTCACGTGTAGCTTGACCAGCGAGGCCACCGTAGAACCGGCTGTCAAGACAACCATCAGCAAGCACAAAAACTTAACCAGGAGCGATTTGCGGGCTTGCGTGTAGTAAAGATAATCAATACCTCTAGCTGCTAGTGCAGTGAAAACCGGCGCCACGTAGATGATGAATCGTAGCTCTTTATGGGGTTGCAGGCTGTAGATCATCATGTACCCCATACAGGCCTGTGCCAAAAACTGGAGGTTACGCGGGGTCACCATCATAGCGTAAAGGCCTAGCACCAGTGGGAGTGGGGTGCCGCCCATCAAGTTGGGTAAATGTGTGTTGAGGTACGCGAAAAGGGGTTCAGTGCCCCACTCGCTTGATTTGCCCTGTACAACATTGAATATTACGCCATTAATCTCTGGGACCATGGGGAACTCGCGCCAATATTTACTATCAATCAATAGCGAGCACCCAAGCCCTAGTGCTGCGCCCTGTGTGCCCCAAAGAATCACCTTGACTAGAGAGCACTTTTTACGGTACCAGAGGACCAATGCAAGAGTTCCGCACAGAATAACAAGTTCGGATCTAAACACGATTGCAGTAAATGCCAACAGTCTCAGGCCCTCGAGGTAATTGGATTTGAGGACGTGTCGATAGCTGATGAGCACTAGGGGCAGCGCAAACATGTTTGGCAGGGGCCGTGAGAGGTAAAACAAGATATGGAATTGCCCTAAAACAAGGCAAATGAACCAGTTACCGATCTGGCGGCCGCGCTTGGTCCCGTAAACGTCAGAAACAGCGCGCTTAAACGAGACGAGGGCCGCGTAGTTTATGAGCGCCAGAAAGCCCCGAGCAAGGTTCTGCATGGTGGGCTTTTCAATTTGTGGCACAAACCAGCGAACAAGTTTGCACAAGCTAGCTATGGCCCACGCCCCGACAAAAGTGCGAGGAACGACCCCGGGGAAAAGCAGATGGTCGAAATCATCCGTCCCCTCGTTGTAAATGAGGTCATGGATAGCTTGTATATTAAATGATTCTTCTACTTTGGTGAACGGGGCAGTGCTTAGATAGTAAGCTACAAACAGCAGCAGTACATTTTCCAGAGGCTGCATGGTCTGGGGGTCTATGCCAGAGCTCAAGGGGTGAGGACTCAGAGGGTGGAGAGGGAGAGGGTGGAGGTGGAGAGGGAGGAGGGAGAGGGTGGAGGGGAATTGTAGAGATAATCTTAAAAAGTTATGAAGCTTCTACTCGCAACGGCATAGGAGGCTATAGAATAGGATTGTGGATAGGTTCATAATATCATTGGATCTTATCTATATACGAGATATCTATATACGAGATCGTGCTTAGAGAAGAGCAGCGATAACACCGGCAAAGACGGATGCACCAATGACGCCAGCGTTATTGGCAGCGGCAGAGCCAGAGGCAGAACCTGAGGCGGAGCCAGAAGCAGCGGCAGAGGCGGCGGATCTGGAACCGGAAGCAGCGGCGGATCTAGAGCCAGAAGCGGCAGCGCTAGAGCCAGAAGCGGCAGCGCTAGAGCCAGAAGCGGCAGAGCTGGCGGCAGAGCTAGCGGCGGAGCTAGTGGCAGAGACCTCGGAAGACTGTTGAGACTGCTGGGTTTGCTGGGTTTGCTGGGACTGTTGGGTCTGCTGGGACTGCTGGGTTTGCTCGCCCTGCTGGGTCTGTTCACCCTGTTGAGTCTGCTCGCCCTGCTGGGTTTGCTGAGACTGTTGAGTCTGCTCGCCCTGCTGGGTCTGGTTGCCCTGCTGGGTCTGCTGAGACTGCTGGGTCTGCTCGCCCTGTTGAGTCTGCTGGGACTGCTGGGTCTGCTGACCCTGCTCAGTTTGCTGGCCCTGCTGACCCTGCTGGCCCTGTTGGCCGCCCTGGTTCTGGTTAGAGTCCTGGCCCTGCTGACCCTGTTGGCCGCCCTGGTTCTGGTTAGAGTCCTGGCCCTGCTGACCCTGCTGGCCACCCTGGTTCTGGTTGGATTCCTGACCCTGCTGGCCCTGTTGGCCGCCCTGGTTCTGGTTAGAGTCCTGGCCCTGCTGACCCTGCTGGCCGCCCTGGTTCTGGTTAGAGTCCTGGCCCTGCTGGCCCTGTTGGCCACCCTGGTTCTGGTTAGACTGCTGGCCCTGTTGACCGTTCTGGTCTCTGGCAACCAAGTCGTTGCCAGTAATAGGAGAGGCCATGGCAGTAGACATGAGAGCAATAGAAATAGTGGAGAAACGCATTTGTGATGATACTTCCAGGGCCCGGCCCTCGCTTTTATACCTGATCCAATTCACCTGATCAGTTCATGCAAGGTCAGGTACGCCGGCTGCATGCACTGCGCGAGGCACATGGACAGGCTTTGCATGTTTGCATTTTGTGGCTGAAACATTACCCAGACTGGCCTCTAGTTTTGGCTCCTCGGTTAAAAACCCGCTCTCGTATTTCTAATATTTTTTTGATTTTCGAATTACGGCTTTAGGCGCTGCGAGGAAGTTGTGGCATTATGCAAACTGCAGTCTTTAGGCATAGCCTCAGGAGCCATATAAAATATTGTCAATGAGGAAACCGTGCAATTATACAAAGGGTTATGCCTCCAGGCTTCATTGAGTGTACCCGTACTCGGATGTAGTTGTTTTGCAAACTTTTTCACTTGCAGGTGTCACCAGAACCCGCCCCCTAGTCGTAGGACAGGTGTGGAAATACTATATTAGGAGTCCAAAATCCGAAAACCATGCCAAATTCCCAAACTAGTGGCCTCAAAACCAGAAAAGCCTCATCCCGAAAGAGCAAAGATGCACCGCCGAGCCTCGGTTATGCGCCCCTGACAACGGGATTTGCAAGGCGGGCCATGTGCCTCAGCCAAAGTGGGCTGAAGCGAGCTAAGCCAAGAGATTGAGGTGCAGGTGTGTGGTCCCGGCTTTTGTGAATATGGGGCACATGCCTTCTGTACGGCTCGACTATACGGCTCAACACTACAGTACTATATACGGTATTACGACACGGATGCCCACCACTATTACGAAATCGTTTCTGCAATTTTTTTTTTCCTCCATTTGCAACGCATACTTTGCTGTAGCGATATGCACATCCTAAAATTAGATTATAGCACTGAAGCACAGCCATCTATCTGCGATTCTTTGCGACTTGTAATAGTATAGAGACTAATAAGGACTTCTGTGTCCTATAGAACGCTTAACGTTTACGCTTGAATCTGCACTTGTATGCAATATCAATGCGCACTGTGCGTTCAAAAGTCAAGGACAGTAACGGGAATTGAGGTGGTACCTCAGGCGGGATCCCCAAGGCACTGCATAGAAACCGTTCCTGAAGGCGGGCGTAGAAGCATCACCCTGTGCAAGCTTGGCAGGCATATTAAAAGTCTGGTTGCGAGGGAGAGACCCTGCATGCACTGAACGGTATTCCGAAAAGTGTATCAAGATCAGTCCATTGGTTACGGGAGTTTGAGCAGTGAGCTAGCAGGGGTATGCCTCAAGCCAGGCATCTTGCATAACTGAATGTCCCCACGAGGAAGATGAGCCGGTCTCTCTGCACTCCTTTCGGGGAGTCCCAGTAGACGTTTCTGAAGCCCAAAGTGATATTCAGGGAGAAATTCCAGGGGGGGGCGCCGAGTCACGGCTCTGGCACCGTCCAAAATCCGAATGCCAAAGGGCTATTCGGACTATTTCATGTATCACGCTGCACTTGACCCAGGCGCACGCCCGGAGAGTGAGTGGAGTGGGGCTTTGAAAGATGGCCTAGTAGAGTTCTGGACTTGTTTAGCAAGAAACCAGTATGTACAGGCGCAACCGCTACACACGTGGCGATTAATCCTGCATAATCATCTCCCCATGGCAGCACGATTTGGAGCAGAGTACCTTGCGCGCTCAGCGTTCGCTCTCTACAAAGGTAAGTGTGCTTTATGTCGCGCATCTCGCGAGACTCTTGAGCATCTCATATTTGAGTGTCCGGTGGTCCACAAGGCAAGTCGCTACTTGCCCCGGCAGTGCGCAGCGACTGCTACTGGAGGAGCCACCGAGAACCAAGTGCGAGCAGTGTTTAGAGAGCCTAACCTACATACTTATAGACATTAAATTGGAAAAAAAACACGTGCTGGTGATTTACTGGTACAATAGGGGAATGAGTATAGGATACGTAAATTTTCAACATAGCGGCCGATTCTAGTCGTATGCTCCTTATGAGCCACACTAGAAACAGAACTTCGCGGAAAGCTTATTCATAAACGCCTTGTGCAACTAAATTGCGACAATATCCATTCTTCATCTTGATGGTGGCTGAAATAAATCCCTCTTGATGTGAAGCGTTAATATTATCTATGTCTCTAGGGCTCGAATGAAGGATACATGGGATGCGGTTGTCTATAGAAGATTATTTTCGCCACTTACAGGGGCAGAGATCAGATAAGATGCTTCCCCACATCACGTGCATCTCTCAGGTTTAGAAGATACTATTTATACATTTGCTGGAAATGGCCTTTCACCCCAGGGTTGAGGCACACAGCTTCTCTTTGTATTAATTCATTTTTTTTTCGAGGTTAAATCTTTCACAAAAAGAACCTGAAACAATGTTCGTAGTGATGCCCTAGGTAAAGGTCCCAAAGAATTCGCGATCCTGTTCTCTTGCATAAGCGCTCTCGTGCCAAGCCTACCGAATAGGCAACATATACGTATGCGGGGGGTATTGGGTAAACGCACGTGTGATGCACGAGAGCGAATTCAGTGGCACTCGCAAACATCAATGCACTCTAGTTGGCAAAATATGTGCTACATACGAGCAGAACCAGTTTAAAAATGACTATGCGGTTTCGTTTTGGCATGATCAGCATGCCTGAGCAATTAGTAGCTCAGCTGTTTCTGTGGCAAGGTGGCAAAAGTCGTTATAGTCCTCATTTCGAGAGTATTATGTCTCAGGAACTGTTGTGAGAGCTTTTATATCTCTTTCCAAACCATTCCTTGGGGGATTGTTTCTAGGTTACGCATACTCCGTGCATCTATATGCAATAACAGTGCATACCCGTACCAATGCCTGGCTCGAGTATATATATATATATATATATCCATGTGGTTCTCCTTTCCTAAATACCCGAGGAACTTGATTTATCTGGACTTTCACAATGAGATACTACGTTTACCTTACTACTATTACAATTGCCTCTGCTCAGCTCCCCAATGGCATTGATTTTGACTCGTTGCTCGGTGGTGTTTACACGGAACTTACTTCTTTATACGGCAATGGTCCCAGCTTTACTCCCAATGGCTTTCCATCGGCCGGTGCTCTCACTAGTGACTTGAGTTACACGGGTGGTGTTGCAACTACGACTGCTAATGGTGCGCAACGTACTAGAACTACTGCAGCTGGTGCCGCAGCTAGCGCTCCTAAATCTACTGCAGGTGATGCCGCTGTTGGTAATGATCCCAGCAGAGGTACTACCTCGACCGTCAGGGGAGCAGTTACTTCGCGCGCTCGCTCCAGTGCCTCCACCTTAGCCTCTAGTACTCGAGCAAAGACCTCGACTACCTCTACCGCCATTACTTCCAGATCTTCATTCAGATTGACTAGCTATTCGAGTGTCGTGACACGCACAACTGCTTTTATCCCCTCCAACAGAACATCGCCAGAGGGTGGAAATACCAATGTTGGTGGCGACGTGAATGCTGGTGTTAAACATCAGGTGGGAGTCGCGCTTCCTCTTGCTGCTGGCTTCCTCCCTCTTATCATCTGATCGTAGCACAACTCAAATAGTAAATAGATAAAGATATGGCTAGATATTCTAATTCATACGATAAAGTGCGTCCCAAGAGGGTTTGGTATTGCTCCCTGGGTTTCGGGCTAGACTCTTGACTGGACAGACCATCTTGCGCGCGTGGTGATTCAATTCTCAAACCGTGCATTCCAAGGCCCCTCTCAGCTCGCGCAGGCAAGAGCGCATCGCGAATAGAGGAGGCTCGCCCTTGCAGGACGCAAACGTTGAAATCTTGAGGTATGTCCCATATGGGATCTTGGACTTTCCAGGACCACGGGTTTGAATACTACCACTATGACTTCAGAGTGATTCTTCAGTTGTGAAAAGACCCTGACCCTGTACAAATGCACCTTCAATCTGGCCATAGTCGATGGCTTGGTTAATGGTTCAAAACGAGGGTGACAAGAAAGGTTGCACTATCACTTAATTTAGAACCGTTGGTTTGCTTCTTGCTTTACCAGCTCAACACTAGCTCATGCTTTTAATTATCGAGGTGGGTCAGGGGCTGTTTGTAGCCCAAACTGGTCACTAGCGTTATAAGTTTATATTATTACAAAAGAGCTTTTACGCGCCCGTAATAAGAATCGTCCATTTTAGACTCGAGCTCCTCTTTAGTGAACCATCCAAAGTTTAGCGGTGGGTTATGATCAGGTTTCGTTGGACCGAGTCCAACTAGTCCCTTCCATTACTAGGCGAGGGAGGTGACCTTTCGGTACTTGCCTCCCAAGCTCTAGTGTTTAATTCTAATTCAGGATCCTATGCAGATACTTCTGGTGTCCATACCTCGTCGCCCCGTGGTAGCACCAGTGGTACGTACTGGTCACTCTGCGGAAGCCGGCTGGGTCACACAACTAGCACCGAGCAAGGCTGTTTTTCGTGTTTTGCGGGGTAAAAACTACGATTCGATCGGAGATCAGCACCATATAGCGGTTGGAAGCGAGAGCGATGTGTGATCGAAGGCCGTTGGGTGGGTCCACACAGGGCACATTTCGCCCACAAAAGCCAGAACCCACAGACCACCGTATGATACTGTTCTCGTATCGGATCATAGTCAACCCCAACAAATGGTGAACAACAGGTTTGCCCACCAACCAACATGATCAGGGCGATCCGTATGACGCCAGCTATCACCCTACGTCGCCTGAAGGTGTAAATTCCCGTTCGCGTTGGTCTCACACCTTGCTCGTGGTATGCCTTTCTCGAATGTACCAACTCTCGCTGCTATGGCCAGCTCCTCACCCGTGGATACTTTACCACCTCAGGTACAAGCTCTTGCTCATCAGTACCCTGATGTATTCACTCCATCCAAATCAGCTCCGCCTAAGCCTGAACTTGTCTCCTCTTTTTCTTTCTCAATCGATTTCAAGGGTTCCGAGCGCCCCAAACCTCGCCGACCCTATCGTATTGATGCTGCTACTGAGACCCTGCTACGTGAGACCCTCCAAGCTAATTTGGACTCCGGGAAGATACGACCGTCTAAATCACAATTTGCTGCCCCTTGCTTTTTCGTCCCAAAGAGGCCCAACAGCAAGAGAGTGGTTATAGAATATCGTTCACTCAACTCTGTTACAATCCCGGATGTTTACCCATTACTTCGCACCGATGATGTGCTCGATGGGGTTGGTCGCGCCAAAGTTTTCACCACGTTGGGCTTACAGTCTGAGTACCATCAAATTCCCATCGACCCCCGTGATTGTCACAAAACGGCCTTTATCACTCCTGCTGGGCTGTTTGGATGGACTGTTCTTCCCTTCGGCTTGCGCAATGCGCCCTCGTTTTTCCAACGCGTGATGTCAAACGTGCTTCATCGCTTCCTCAATGTCTTTGTCGCAGTTTATATTTACGACATCATTGTTTACTCTGCAGATGAAGCCTCTCACGCTGACCATTTCCGCCAAGTCGTGGCATCGCTCGAGGTCTACGGCCTCTACCTCAATCTTGCTAAGTGCCAATGGTACCAAACTCAGGTATCATACTTGGGATTTCTGATCATCCCTACTGGTGTCGCCAATGATCCGGCCAAGGTAGCCGCTATCGTCGAGTGGCCCACGCCTACCAACATCAAACAGGTCCAGAGTTTCCTAGGTTCGGTTAACTATTTGCGCCGGTCCATTCCCAACTGTTCCGGTACACCGGGTCACTGGTCTTGTGTCGTGCGGCCTCGCTGAGGTGGGCGCCTATTGGTTTTCATCGATACAGTTGCTGTTGGAATCAGCGTACCGAATGTTCCCCAAGAAACGTTCAATCGAGTTACCAGACGCTTATCGCTTGAGACGCTTATCGCTCGACGCTTATCGCTCGACGCTTATCGCTCGACGCTTATCGGTCAGCCCGTGCGCTCGACCCGTGCGCTCGACCCACGCAATCTACGTCACCCGCGCAAGGATTGGAGTTATCGGCGCACGCGACCATCCACACGCCACGGCCAGGCCAACAAAAGGCAACGAATTATGGGCGCTTGTGGTTCATTGCTATCTGTAATCTAGCAATCTCCCATTTAAATGCACTCTTATCACGTGACCATTCAATAACTACATATTCTAGACTGGTGCGCGGGTGGCTAAAACTGAGCTGGGCTACTATCAGCTGGTGATCTGTCGCTGTTTGGTCTGGGCTAGACCACCTTACAACTCCTCCAAGTGAACGGGATCATCGAAATCCATCACCTTGTCGAGGATCTCCTCGCCAACGTCCTCGGGACCTTCCTCGATAATGCCGCTTTTGACAATAGTGACGGCCTTCTTGGGGCGGTCGCGACGGTCAGTCTCGGTGCCCTCGATCTTTTCAATGATGTCCATGCCCTCGACAACCTCGCCAAACACAACGTGGCGGCCGTCGAGCCAGTTTGTGACCACAGTGGTGATGAAAAACTGCGACCCGTTGGTGTCTTTGCCGGCGTTTGCCATACTCAAGAGGCCAGGACGCGTGTGCTTGAGGTTAAAGTTCTCGTCCTTGAACTTAGCGCCCCAGATGGACTTGCCGCCGGTACCGTCGCCGCGCGTAAAGTCGCCACCCTGGATCATAAACTGCTTGATGACACGGTGGAACGAGGAGCCCTCGTAGCCGAACCCGTGCTCGCCCGAGCACAACTCGCGGAAGTTTTGGGCGGTTTTGGGAACCTCCTCGCCGTAGAGACCCATGACGACACGGCCAAGCGACTCGCCGTCTTGTTCGATATCGAAATAAACTTTATCAGTTACTGTTTGGGCGAGCGCCGCGCAGAAAAGCCAAAAGTTTACAAGCATTTTGGTCAGGAGGAAAGGGAGCGCTGGCACTATCTCGGGGCTAGTGGGGGTTCGAGGGGGGCTAAGGGGGAGTAGATCAGATCAAGTGCGCGCTACAGGGCCAAACCCGACCTTGTAATTTACATAAACAGACCAAGAGGTTGTCTTATCGGTAGTTTCAACTCTTGACTATTCAAGCAAATTGTTGTAGAGCTTTGGATAGGATTTATAGTGAACTAGCTGTGGATTCTGTGGCGTGTCCTGGAGTCACTAGAGTGGTCATTGAAGCGCTCACTGAAGTCACCTGATTAAGAGCAACACAGTCAAACTTGACTGTTGACATGCCGGGTTGTGCTCCAACCCACGAAATCATCCAGCACGCAGCAGCTTTTGCGCCTATTTGGTATGTTGTCGGGGACTACACCAAGAGTCCCTACGACCTCATAAACCTTGCTCTGGTCTTCAAAGCGTTTTATAGAATATTTACCAGCGACCATGCGTGGCGCTACTACGATGTCCACAGCATAGGGAGGGGGATAATGCGCCGGTTCAGCCGCGATCTTAAAAACCGTAGAAAGTTTAAAAGCAACTGGAAGCAAATAGACTGGCACTGCACTTATCAGCCCACGTATTTGCTCCTCAAGTCTCTCCGGACCGAGAGTGTTCCCTATGACCTTATTCCTGGAACCAAGCTGTGGTGGTGTTTTTTGCGTCTCGCGCGGCCGCGGACGATTCGGTTGCCCCAAGACCGCACCGCTGCACTGGAGCTGCTCGAGTGGTTCCCTAATGCGGAGATTACAGGAGCAGAGAATGCTCAACGCGATAGAGAGTTTCTCGTCAAGCTCCTAGACCACCCGAGCGTCACCGGGCCCAACTTTGATCTGCTGTTTCGGTCAAATTTCCAGAGCTTTCAGAGAGATAAGCAGCTCATGCTGATGGCAATGGCGCGATGGCCCCCCTTTGTGCGGTTTGTGCTGCCCGAGCTCCTCCAGACCCCAGAGTTTGCCGTTCTGGCCCAGCAACACACGCAGCTCCTCAAGTGGGTCCCCCAAAATCTGCGCGACAATTTTGAATACCTTATGTCTGCTTGTAACGGCCTCAGTGACGCAGCCCGTGTCGAGGAATACCCGCGGTCTCTTGAGCTGCAGCTCTGTCGAGCCCAGCTTCAGCAAGAGTGCACGTACAATGTGATTGAGTGCGCATCACCGAGAATAAGACGAGATCCCGAGCTGCTGGGGTGCCTCTTGGATACTACTCCAGTTGTGGACGTTAAGCTGTTGGCAAAGGTTATAGATCGCAAGATGGCCGTGCACTTGTGGTGCGATCGGATAAAGAGTACGCGTGGAAGTTGCCAAGTGGGTGATGCGCTGGGGTGATCAACGAGGCTATCAAGTAGTCCATGGGCTCTGGGATACGCAAGCAGACGGCCAGGCACACCCGGGTTTCGAGGTCGCGATCCAGACGAGCAGCCAACCTGAATAGGCTGTAACGCGGCCCGAGTGATCTGTACCTCCAGAACTACACTGTTTCCATCAATTAGAACATATTCATCTCCAAAGTTGGCTATTTGGCTAGAGACCACTTTGATCACTGGGCCCGTAGAGCATACACTGGAGAATACAAGATATAGGACATGATTGCTCTTGTTCAAGAGCCCTGGTGATGCCACCGTCTACGAATCTCGCTGCATTAAAGTTTCCAATTAAGGAATGCCCAATGGCACAACACTGCAGTGAGGTGATACGCTAACTAGCGAGTTGGTGGCTTTGTAAATAGATTTACGGTATTTTATAGGTCCGTGCCGGTTTGAAATAACTTGGTAAGTTTCTTTTGAGGCCCTCGCCGGCCGACACTCAGCTCGGAGTGAGCCCCTCGGAGTCTGCATTTACCGAGCCCAATTGAATATAAAATGGCCCGCTTCCCACACTTGCTCGTCACTCAAATGCCCTCCTCTAACTCTGCCGCTGAACTTGCTCGCGATATCATCACTCCCAAGAAACACGAAGGCAATGGCCTCCAGAGAGGAACCATGCCCCCTGGCGGTTTTTTCCTTTACAGCTGCACCATTGCTTGAGCGCTCTTAACAATAGAACTCTTTTGTACTATAGCTTATCTAGATAATCAATGTTGTAGTAATACGATCGCCCAAGCGTGAGCTTTTTTATGATCGGACCTTCCGCATTCGCTAAACCTGTTCGCTTATGCATGGTCGCCAATTGATCCAGTTGTGCTACTCTACTCTCCTACTACGCACAGCTAGACCAGCGCCAGGTAACAGAGTTTATATGGCACCCGGCTTTAGAGCTGATTGTTAAATTTGGCTGCTCTGCTCTGCTCTGGACTGGCCTCGAGCCCTGTCAGTCTCTGCTTACATCACCACCTCTTGCCTTTACCTCACCATGTCGGAAACACCAAGAGATGTCAAGATATTGCACTTGATCTTGGCGTCGATGGGGGTTTCGTCCTACCAGGAACAAGTTCCGCTGCAGCTGATGGATTTCGCCCACCGCTACACTACTCAGGTCCTCGGCGATGCCCTCATATATAGTGATTATGCTCATAGCTCTGGCGGTCAGCAACCCGCCGGGGTGGGCGCTACATCGTCGCCGCTAACCGTTGATGACGTGCGTCTCGCGGTCTCTGCGCGCGTAAACTACCAGTTCAAGCCCGCAGCGCCCAAGGAGATGCTCCTCGAGCTGGCGCAGGAGCGCAACAAAAGGCCCTTGCCCGCCGTCCCCCAGGGGTACGGGCTCCGGCTTCCACCTGAAAAGTACTGCTTGACTGGCAACGAACGTATTTTGGACGATGACCAGGACTTTGTCATGACCGGCGTCGAAGAGCGCGAAAACGAGCCCGCGGAGGAACTCAAACAGGAGGACGAGATGGTTGACGAGTGATATTTATATGTGTAGTTTAGTTGAGCGTTGTTGTGTGAGAGTCGACTGTCGAACCTGATGGTTGGGCTCACAGAGACTGTGTCTTGCGAGTGACTCGTAATTTCGGGCTCAAATGGCACGTAGGTTAGACCTTTGGGTGATGTCTGATCACTAGTTTGTCCCATGCCAAGTCGCATCCTAATGCTGGTATGCCTTTGAAAGTACACCTCTATACTACCGGACCTGATCGTGTGCTATATCCCCTAGTAGTACTAGGCTAAAAAAATAGTTTGATAACGAGTGTAGTGTACTGGAATCAACCAAATCAGCGTATAATGCCCTTTATGGTGTTGGAGTGCCGGCATACAGTCGGAGGTACCTTTTCGGTGGAGAGGGGAGAAAGTGTCCAGATTGCACTGGGCTACAGTCACAAATAGAACTGATCGCGGTGAAAAACGATTGGAGCCAATTCAATGGCCTTGAACTCTATTTTATCACTCTATTGCCTCTTGAAACCCAATATTTCAGTCATGTAACGATCAACGTTTCTCCCACATCATTACCAGTGTATGCAATCATATACACCAAGAGACAATGTAAATTCGAGGTAGGAAGTATATTATCGCTCAGGGTGAGCTCGTTGCCAGGCCTCAGCACCTGCTGGTGTATCGCAAACATATGGTAACTCAATTGGGTAGATACTAGGTGGATTCCGAAAATTAGATGTTAAGCGACCTTTGCAGGGATGATGAGGACTGTTTGGGTGTTGAACCCATACGCGAAATAAAAGTGAACGTGGGCGAGGGCCCGTTAAGGTGCATAATTGGCCGATCTTGCCTCTAAACTCGAGTGATACCGGCAAACACATAAGTTAACAACGCAATTCAACCTCATTCACAAAAGTACAGAAACAGTGGTGCCATAACCCATACATCTGCATGGAATCCGCATTATGGGCCAGGGTAAAAATGACGGGGGAGAAAAAAAAAAAAATTCGTAGCCGCAAACACAACCAATAGTACTTGAGCCTGTGTAGATCTTCAAAGTATATAAGATCCAGCTCCTGGCTGCACTTTTCTCCAGTCCTGGCACCTCCGCCCACAATTCACTGCCCATGCAAAAGGCTTCCATGCGCCCCAATACGCCACTGGTTGCCCTGCCACTTTGAAATTTTTGCATGGAATCATGCATATCGTGCATAAATACTAAAAAAGATTATCTAAATTTTTTCTTACAATGGCATCCAAGTCTAAAGTTTCTTCAAAGGATTCAAAATCCAGCAAACCCACCAAGGTGTCCAAGGCCAAGGTAGCCAAGGACTCTAAAAAGGCCGAGAAGGTTTGCAAATCTTCTAAGAAGTCTAAAAAGGAGGAGTCTGAGTCCGAGTCCAGCGACTCTAGCGATTCCGAATCTGAGGATGAGAAGAAGGCTTCCAGCTCCAGCTCCAGCTCTGACTCTAGCTCTGATTCCGATTCCAGCTCCAGCTCTGATTCTGACTCTAGCTCCAGCTCTGATTCCGACTCGAGCTCTAGCTCCAGCTCTGACTCTGAGGAGGAGAAGCCTGAGCCCAAGAAGTCCAAGAAGGAAGTAAAGGCCAAGGAGACCAAGAAGGAGACCAAGAAGGAGGCCAAGAAGGAGTCTAGTGATTCCAGCTCTGACTCTGACTCTAGCTCCAGCTCCAGCTCCAGCTCCAGCTCTGACTCTGACTCCAGCTCTAGCTCCGACTCTGACTCCAGCTCCGACTCTGACAGCGACTCTGAGGAGCCCAAGAAGGCTGCCGCCAGCTCTTCCAGCTCCAGCTCTTCCAGCTCTTCCAGCTCCTCTGACTCTGAAGAGGCTAAAGAGCCCAAAAAGAAGCGTTCCCTCGAGGACTCTGAGGAGCAGCCCGCCAAGAAAGCCAAGAGCGAGCCCGCCACTCTCTTTGTTGGCCGTCTTTCTTGGAACATTGATGACGACTGGTTGCTCCAGGAGTTCCAAAAGGCTACCACTGGTGCCCTTTCTGCCCGTGTGATCACTGAGCGTGAAAGTGGCCGTTCCAAGGGGTACGGATACGTCGATTTCGATAGCGAGGAAAACGCCCAGGATGCTATCAAGAAGATGCAGGACGCCGAGATCGATGGCCGCCCCATCAACTGTGATATCTCCAACCAAAAGCCCAAGGATAAGGTTCAGAACCGTGCCCAGCAGTACGGTGACAACCTTAGCAACCCCTCTGATACTTTGTTTGTTGGTAACTTGAGCTTCCAGACCGACCGCGACACTCTTTACGCCGCCTTTGCCGAGCACGGTAATGTGCTCACCTGCCGTATCCCCACTCACCCCGAGAGCGAGCAGCCCAAGGGATTCGCCTACGTTCAGTTTGGCAGTGTTGATGACGCCAAGGCCGCCCTCGAGGCCATGACTGGCGCTGAGCTCGGTGGCCGTCCTCTTCGTCTCGACTACAGCGTCCCCCGTGACAATAGCATGGGCGGCGGTCGCCAGAGCTTTGGCGGTGGCCGTGGCGGTGGCCGTGGCGGTCGCGGTGGTGCCCGTGGTGGCAGCCGTGGCCGTGGCGGTTTCAGCGCTACCGGTTCCAACCGTGGCTCCCCTGCTCCCCGCGCTGGTCGTCCTGGCTTTGACTCCAAGCCCCAGGGTAAAAAGATTGTTTTTGACTAAATAGCATACTAGCATCTGTATCATTTAATATTACTATTTCTATCAGGCGAGGGGGATTGGTCAAGGCCTCTAGGTACGAGACCACCTCTAGGCTTAAGGTGCCAGAGAGGGGATTGGCCTATCGATATTGGAGGGGGGAAAAGAAAATCTGAAAAAAAAAAGATCCTTTAGATGCTCAACTCGAGGTGTCAGAGCCACAGGCTGCTGGCAGCCAAGCGCTCATAGCTTTTTGATCACCTCTATTCAATTAATGAGCCGTAGCTCCATAAATATCTAAATATGTACAACTTTTTATGCATTGTATTGGTGACCACTAGAAGCGACCACTAGAAGCGCACCACCTTGACCATCGAGTCGCCCAACCGGTTAAGTTCCTCAATAATTGCTTCCTTGTTGATCACAACCTGACCGTTTTCGGTTGGCTTGACGCTATAAGGGAGATTAACCCTGAACTTTTGCGGTTGCTGAGCCTCCTGGTTCCAAATTCCAGTGATAACCTGGTGCTTGGTACCCTTGTCATTGTAAGAGCCGCTGTAAAACAGTACCAGCGAGTCCTTGTACGCAGCAGCCACATCGCGATAAAAGTCTTGCCCAATATTGGTGTTTGACTTGACCACAGAACTCAGGTTGGTACTTGTGAGGTTCTTGTACTTGGATTTCTGCTGTACGCTGGGGTTCTCAAGCTTGATCTCTACGTCAAAGTCCTGGAGCGCCGGGTGGAACATGGCCTCGACTTTTCCTGACTCGACCAGTTTAAGGGATTGACGCGCCAGGGCGGTGGTGCGCGACGCAATCATGACACCGACGCGCGATCGGGGCAGCGCTTGGGTCCAGAGGATTCCGGTGGGGTCAACGCGAGTAGCAATAAAATACGGGCTCAGGGTTAGTGCCGGATCGCTCTTGCGATTGACGGTGAAATTCGCCATCAACTGCGCATGCACCGTGGGGTCCATATGGCAGCCCTGCACCAGCTCATCTCGTGAGCGATCAGCATCGTATATAATGGGTTGCTCTTTCCAATTCCAGGTAGCGAGGAAATCGAGGATGCGGTAAAATGCAGAAGAGACGCTCGACGGAGCAACATAGGGGCTCGAGTCGATAAACGGTTTGAGCGCCAGCAGCTCGACGGTTTCCTCATTGACATGCGATGCAAGCAGGTGTTTGCGGAACCAAATCTTGAGCATGCGGCAGGTGGCCGAGTAAAAGGGGAATTTGAGGGCCATTCCGCTAATCAGGCGGTGGTGGTCGGCCGCGGCGGGGCCCACCCGTTTAAGCTTTAGGAGCATATCTTCGCCGCCCTTTTCAGCAAGCGCGCGAGAGTACACCTTATCATCGCGTTCAGTGGCAATCCTAAACTTGAAAGCGTATCCCTGAGACTGTACTACGACGAATCCCATCTCGATCTCACCGGCAACCAAACTGGGCTCCACGCCAACCACCGCGTCGAGCTTATGTTTTGAGGAGCGCAAAACTTCGGCGATCTTGATCAGAAATGCGATCTTGGTCTTTTCAATGGCCTCGGCGTCATCGGGCCAGCGACCGCTGCTCTCCATTTGGATAATGGCCTCGGCCACGTTATCTTCACAAGAATCGTCGTTGGCCAGCGGCTCGATAATCGATGTGTAGCGCAACGAGGACGAGATTCCGTAAACCGAGGAGATGCGGAGCGGGAGCTCGAGGCCCATCATGGTCTGGGCCAGATCGTTGAATGCATTAATTTTTGTTTGCCAAAGTGCCAACGATGTGCGGCTCTGCTCATGCTGGAGGACCTGTTTTTGGAACGGCAATAGCGTCTCTACGCTAGAGGGGGCCTCGATACTGGCCTCGAAATGCTTGACCGCCACATACTCGGCAATATCGTAAACAATGGATTTAGAGCTGCTAGGCTTCCACACCACGGCCTCGAGAATTTTGCCGTCCTGGAACCGCCGAAGCGACGACTTGCCGCCCCAAAACTCCTTGAACTGTTTTTGGCCAGGTTCGTTGGGCCCAGGGCCATACGTGACGCGCTTTTCGCTCTCTGAATCGAGAATGACGCCCACTTGGATGCATAAATCAAACGTGTTTTGCGGGTTCGATGAGAGGGACCAGCTGGACTCTAAATCGCTCTTGAATACAAACCCCTTGACTCGGTTTCCACATGCGTACCCCAGTGTCTTGTAGAGGCGGTCGGTGATATAGTTAAAGTAGCATCCATTCACTACATCGTAATCTGTGCTGGGCAGCTGGACAGAGAAATGAAGGTCGTATTTCAGATTATAACTGTTGATATTTTTCAGGAAAAGGTGGTGGAACCGATCGACTGCCACATCTTGCAGCATGTCCACTGTTACGCGGGCCTCATGGCGCAGTGACCGCAGTGCCCATTCGGGCAGCCCTTGGAGCACATTGAGGCCTGTATCGCTCAGCTCAAGGGTCGAGGTGCCCGACATGGCGGGTTTGGTGGCCTCACCGCTCTGGAACCGCAGATCAATATCATTCGCTGCCAGGTACAAAATGGTGGCCTTGAAGAGCTGGTACGACGAGTATCCAGCAAGCAGCACGCGTTTGCCGCCAGGGCCACCGTTGAGGAGCGCCGCCATCAGCAATGAGAAATGCAAGTGGTTGAATTGGAGGCCTCGTTGTCGGAGCCAGAGCCGGCCCAGTTTGCAGGCATTGGTGAACTCGGTACATTGAGCAGCGGCGGTATGCAAATAAGAGAGGATCGGCTGGTAGCTGAGGTCGCAGAGGATGGCGAAATTGTACATTGGGGTGGGCCCCTCGACGTCGCGCACAGCGTTACGATCCTGCTGGAGTTTACGGGCCGGGAACGTATCGGGCTCGAGCCCCAGGTGGATGTTGATGTGGTAGTAGCGGGCCAGTTTATGGTTGAGGGGTTCCAACACAAGAATGGGCCGCAGCGGGTCACCGTTGAAATGATCGTAGCGCACCTTGACGTTTGCGTTGGAGTTGGCCACTGTGTTGGCGATACCGGCCAGATAAAACGCGCGCTTGTGCAAGTAGCGGTAATTAAGGTAATCCTTGTGCTCGAACGTCTCTTTGGGGATCACAACCACGAGATCAATGCCTGCACCCTCGGGTTGCTTGACGGTCGATTTGAGCGAGTACGAACCAACTACATTAACGTCCTGAGGTGCCTCAAACTTGAACTTGAGGTGCGAGTCGGCTTCGAGCTCACAGCAAAAAGGGATCTTATTAGGGAATGCCTCAGTCACATTGGCGGCAGTGTACTGCTTGGAGGAGCTCGTTGCCCCGAGAATAACGTCCCTGAGCGAGTACAGGAGCTTGTTGGCTAGGGCGAGGTATTTCTCAGGAACGGCGATTTCCTCGAGCAAAGCATCAATCTGGAGCTTGAAAATATTGGACTTGAACAGTTCGCTTGTTTCACGGGCAATTCGTACATCTTCAGCAACGATTTTGGGTTTTTTATGTGGTGCGCCGCTTGGCTGGGGTTCCTGCGGCTCGCCCTCGGACTCAAACTCTGACTCTGAATGCGAATTATCGCTCATGGAGTCGATATCTGAGGATCCGTCCGAGAGATCAGCAAAACTAAGGGGTTTTTCAATTCCCGAGCTGCTGGATTTCCTCTTCATTTTTTTTTTTGGTTTTGTTAGTCAGTAGAGTTGGTGTGTGGATGTGGCGAAGAGAGGTGGCGACGGGAGGTGGCGGCGGGAGATAATGTGGTAATGTGATAATGTGATAATGTGATCATGTGATACCCTGCTGCACCCTCGTGCACTATGTTTATTGATAACTGTCAACGCAATCAGTTCCGGGGACCTGATTCCTTGGGTTCCTGCAGCTCCTGCGAATCCGCTTTCACTAATGGCTCAATTACACGGTCCTCATTGCACTCAATTACACCCTCAAGCCCAAGCAACCCTCGGACCCACATGTGCTCCAAAAACTCTCATTGACCGCCGCAATTGCTAAATAAATCAGCTCAATTTCTTTAAACCAGCGTCCACTCCATTTTTTTTGTACTCATCACTCGCTTGCTCAAGGCATACTCCCAAGCTCAGCCCCCTTGCTCTTACCTGACAATGCGAAAGATCCCGACTTTGGAATTGGAGCCGGCTCCATCAAAAAAATCGGAATCGCCACAAACTCCACAGGAAGACAAGCATCGGCTCTCTGCGATATTCAAGCGGCACAAGTTTGTGGAAAACGGGTTGTCAGGGGGCGAGGATCTGGCTCCGATCCATAGCAACTCGGCCGTGGACCAGCGACGGGTCCGTACAAAGGCTTTCCGTAAACCGCACCGAGATTTCGGTAATCTCAGGCATGTCCAACGGCTCGATCTGCCATTGGGTGCCGAGGAAAATGCTCCGCTCTCCCAGAGCCCCGTTTGGTCGGTGGCCATTAGTCCCGACGGCATATACATGGCTGCTGCCGGTGCAAACAAGATCATCTGGGTCTGGACAGTGCTCTACCACCACGAGGGCGAGCAACAGGGTGGCCAGGCGTTTGCAAACCGGCCAATCCGAATTTTTGAAGGGCACAAGGACGAGATCCAGCAATTGGCGTGGTCGCGCAACAACTTCCTCGTCTCTGCGTCGTTGGACCGTACCGTCAAGCTCTGGCACGTTGAGCGCAACGAGTGCCTCGCCACTTTTGCGCACCCAGACGTGATTAGCAGCGTCAAGTTCCACCCCATAGACGACCGCTTTTTCGTTACCGGATGTTTGGATAAATACGTGAGGCTATGGAGTATTCCTGACCGGGAAATATGCTACGAGTTTGAGTGCCCGAGCCCCGTTTCTGCGATTGCGTTCGGCCCCAAGGGCGGGATGCTGTTTGCCGGGTGCTTTGACGGGCAAATATCTATTCTCATGACTGATGGCCTGAAACTAAGGAAACGACTACAAGTTGGCAGCCAGCATGTGCTCAACTCGGCTGCTTTACGCGTCACGGGAATCATTGTGTTTGTGGACGAGGACGAGGCCGTCTCGCGTGTCAAGATGCTCGTGAGCTCCAATGGAAGCCGGTTGCGGATCTACGACCTGCAAACGCTGGATCTCGACTGTAAATACCGTGGTCTTGCCAACGAGTACTCGCTTTCGAGTGCGTCTTTGAGTCCCGACAAACGGTGGGTGATTTCGCCAAGCGAAGACCGTAAAACGTATATTTGGGCACGAAACGATAGCAACACCACTCTGCTCACCAATTCAACCAAAAACGCAGCGTACGAGTGCTTCAAGAGCAATAAAGGCAGCCCCACCTGTGCCCTGTTTATGCCTGAAGAGACGAAAAAGTTTTTGGATTATTCAAACGATCTGATTGTGACCAGCGACACAGAAGGAGAAATAAGGATATACCATAATGGATCGGAGCACGACACGCACGCGGGGGCGCACTTGTTTCCGCGGGGCCTGTTGCGGAGCTTTTCCATGAGTCGCCGGAGCGCCAAGAGTGTCAAGAGTGAGGAGATTGAGGAGTAGGGCCAAGCGAGCCTGCGAGCGAGGCCCGGAAGGTGGAGGGAGCCTGCGAGGCTCGAAAGATGGAGGACAAGCGAACCTGCGAGGCCTGACAGCCAACAGGGTCAACCAGCAGCGTCAAGCAACCGCACTGGCGCTTTCAGCCCCATCCGGTCCTTCTATCTCCTCATCCTCCCCCTAACTATGTATTTATTTAGCTTGATTGAGCTTTTCTGCTCTTTCTTTTTGCTGCTTGAGGGCCTTTTTATCGGCCTTTAATTGTCTTTCAAGCCCGTATTTATCGTTTTTATTAGCCGAAACCAAGAGCCCTAGCAAATTGCCCGCCAGAGCACCCAAAGCACTGCCAACCAAAATAGTGATAGGCCACTGCTGCCAGGGCCGGTCCCAATCGAGAGCAATGGGTACGGCACCGAGCCAGGCGCCAATAATGGACCCCCAGAACCCACCGGAAACCTCAGTCAGTGGCAAAGCTAGACCAGCAGCGTTCTTCCAGTGACTGTATTCGGGCCCATACTTTGAGATCATGGGAGTCACTGCAAGGAATGTAAACACAGCGCTGCAGAGCAGGGTACCCGCGATATAATCAGTTGCGGGGGCGCCAAACAAGACGAAAACGATGGCGATACAGGGGGTCAGGCAGCCAGAGAGTACAATGGCGAGAAAAGCAGAGAAAAAGTCAGTGGAGATGAGCAGCGAGTCGAGAAACTGGCACGCGACCACCAAGGGCGTGTATTTGAGTAATGTCGATACAGGATCGAGTTGGAGGGAGGGCAAAAGCGCCAGAATGGCAGCAGCCGATGCAATAGTGAGCATGCTGAGTGAGCGTGAGCGTGAGCGCGATGACCGCGAACGCGATGAGCGGGTGGACATGAGCGTGTAGATATGAGCGTTTGTTGATTTTAACCGCTTCCAGCCCACCTCTAGTCCTCCTCTAGTCCTCTTCTCGCCATCCCCATATACTCTACTTGTAGTCCTCACCAGGCGCTTGGCCAAGCACAAGCCACACTCACAGCTCTGCGCCAAGCACCTGGATAAAATACATAATTCTGCAGTAAACCATCGCCACTCACTCACTCACTAGCCACTCACTAGCCACTCCTGCGCCCACCTACCCCTACATCTACGCCTGGGACATCCTTACTAACTACTGCCAACATGCACAGACGGCTCACGAGCGCTTCTTCTAGTACGCGTGGCGCACGGCGCACCGCCAACAAACGCGGCGTGCGATTCAATGTAATGATTGCGGGGTCCGGGGGCGCCGGCAAATCGACGTTCATCAACACGCTCTGCAACCACCAGGTTGTTTCGACCACCGCGTGGATGGACCAGGACCCCGCCGCCGCGCACAAGGACCGGCCAGTCCGCCTCCGCACCTACACCGAGGAGCTTAGCGATAGCGAACTCGGCGTCATTACGCTGCGGTTCATTGAGACCACTGGGTTTGGTGATAACCTCGATAACAACCTGTGCCTGACCGAGATCCTCAAGTACATTGAGCAGCAGTTTGACGACGTGCTTGCCGAAGAGTCGCGTATCCGTCGTAATCCCCGCTTCACCGATAACCGTATTCACGCGCTGGTGTACCTGATTGAGGCCACCGGCCACGGGCTACGCGAGCAGGACGTGGAATTCCTCACAATGGTGGGCTCGAGGGTCAACATTATTCCTGTGATTGCCAAATGCGACGCGCTGACGCGTTCAGAGATCCAGCTTAACAAACGGTTGATCCGCGAGGATATCGACAAGTTCAAAATCCCTGTTTTCGAGTTTGCGATGCTTGACGACGACGAGACCACGCTCGCCGGCACCTCTTCGATCCAGGATACTGTTCCGTTTGCCATCTTTGGTGCCAGCGACGGCCAGGCCCGCCATTATCCTTGGGGCACGGTGCAGGTGGACGACCCCAAGGCCTCGGATTTCGCTTTGTTGCGGGAAACCCTGCTCTACACGCACCTCAACGACCTCAAAGAGACCACTTATGACTATCTTTATGAGAACTACCGTACGTTGCGCTTGTCCGAGGACGGTGACAATAGCAGTCATTTCCAGCGTGAAGAGACGCTACGGGCTGAGGAAGAGAAGTTACAGCGCGACGAGCTGCAACTACAAAGTGAATTGGAGCAGCGTCGTGAAGAGCTTCGTCGGAGAGAGGAGGAGCTGCGTGAGCTCGAGGCTCGGTTGAGGAGGGAGGCAGCTGCGTCAGACTCTCCAGTGTTGGATGAGCTTTCGAGCTTTTCCAAGTAGAGGGCTGAGCGAGCCTGCGAGCGAGGCCCGACCGGAGCCCAGGGTACAACCAACAGGAGCGATGCCCGACAGGTGAGGAGCGCCGGTGAACCAAAAGGGGCCCAGGGTGAAGCCGTCCCAGCCAGTCGCAGCAGAGTGTTGAGCCTGCCCTCTCCCTCTCATATTATCTTAATCAAACCAAGACTAGGTCACATGGCCCTATATACCTACAAAGAGGCCCTCAGACCCCAAACTGACCCTCTCCTACCTAGTTATCTAGTTGTACTCATAAAACCCTTTGCCGCTCTTTTTACCGTACCAGCCGGCATCGACCATCCGCTGCAACAACACGCTCGGGCGATACTTGGAGTCGCAGGTATCCCTGTGCAACACATTCATAATCGCCAAACAAGTGTCGAGGCCAATGAAATCGGCAAGAGCAAGGGGGCCCATGGGCATGGCACACCCGTTCTTCATGATACTGTCGATATCCTCGGCCTTACCGATACCTGTCTCGAGAGTAATGATAGCTTCATTGATATAGGGCATCAGGATACGGTTGGCGAGGAACCCGGGGGTGTCCTGGCTGGTACTGATCTTCTTGCCCATCTGGCCCACGAGCTCCAGAGCGGTTGCGAGGGTCTGGTCGCTGGTCTGCAAGCCACGAATAATCTCCACACCGGGCTGCACGGGCACTGGGTTCATAAAGTGCACGCCCACAACGCGGTCCTCGGCCCCCTTGGCGGCACTGGCAATCTTGGTGATGGAGATGGACGAGGTGTTTGTGCCCAAAACGGCGCTGGCATTAGCTTTAGCGGCCAAATCAGCGAAAATTTGCTCCTTTAGAGACGGAATTTCAGGCACTGCCTCAATCACAAAGTCGGTATTGGCCACGACGGAGCCGAGGTCGGTGCTCTTGGCCACGCGATTGCGGATGTCGCTGGCGTCCTGCTCAGTGATTTTGCTCTTGGAGACGTTCTTGGCGAGCAACTTTTCAATGAACTTGGACCCCTTTTCGAGACTCTGGCTGCTGTTGTCCACCAAAGTGACGTCGAGCTTGGCGTTGGCAGCGGCTACATACGCAATGCCTACACCCATTTGGCCCGAGCCAATGACTGTAACGTGGCGAGAGAGACAAGATGAAGTGGAAAACTTGCGAAGCATAGTGTCAAGTGGTGCTGAATGCTGGTTATAGGTGGGGTACAGATCACGTGTCTGGGGAGCAGGGATGATAGTAAAGCGGATGATGGAGTAGGGAGATAGGAGTGAGGGTTGGTGGCATCAGTGAGTACCCTGGTGTGTGGTCCACCTGATAGTCAATTCACGTATTCACACATTCACATTCACGCATTCACTCGCTCGGCTGTCACATGCTGCTTACCCCAGTGGCGCCGCCACAAGTTCTTTGAAATACTGCAGAGGTTACGTCCGATGGGGCTGCCTGATTTAATATAACTCGTTCAACTATAGATTTATGATCCTAGATGTAAATATGCCACAAGGTGCAGCACAAGGTTACGGTTCCCAGAAGAGCTCTTGAACTGGGACCCGCTTGACTTGCATCCCCAGTTATAAAAGAAGGCCCTCACTGATCATCAGATTGTCAATGACTGACTCTTCTACTTGACTTACCTTCACTCTCATTAACTTTTCTAATGACGAGCCCTACTCCACTCTTCTCTGTACACACCGAGCATACGGACGAGCTTTGGCCACATGGATGGCAATGGCTCATTGCCTTTGACGTAGCACACTGTCTTACCACCACTGGAGGCTGAACCCATACCATCAACCTTCACCACTAGTTCAGCCTCGGGTGCAGATAGGACGGTCCGTTACGTCAAACGTAACGAACCACTGCCATCCATGTGGGCCAAGGCTGTGCCTGACCACCGCAAAATGGTTCAATGACCAAATGTCTCATTTCGCGTCTACGTTTGGTTCCCAGTATCACCTGGCTCACAGTGGCGACTCCACAGCCTGGCTGTTAAACGTAGGTGACTTTCTGAAAATGAACAAAGTACTTGTCTCATTTTCTCTATGCAAATTACTAGGTTCCACTTCTGCCATTACTGCGCCAAAACTCTCACGCTTCAATGAGAGTATATTGGTATACACTCAACTCTGTAAGCTTATCATGGGTTTCCTGTTGCGATGGAGTAAGCAATGGGGATCTCATGGAACCACGAAGCTCCTCATGAGAGCTGAACATTGGAGGGTAGCCCCTATATTTATACTTTTTCAGTGCGGGGCCCATTACAACCCCCATTTTCATGCATGCAGACTTTGCATAATTCAGGCGGCCGATCAGAGTGGTAAACTGACAGAATCTTCAAGCTGAGCAGCTTCTTTTTGCGCTGAAAAATAGTAAAAGGTGTGGAAACATCAGCGCACGTCCAAGGGTCCTCGGGCCAGTAGAAATATACGACCCTTTATCTGTGAAAGATCAAGAGACCGAATAGTTGCTGTAGATTTAGATTTAGATAGTGGTGATAAAGATGGATAATAATAACGATTTAGTATATAGCCTTGATTGCACGCATATCATGCAAGTGACGGTAGATTCTCACATTATCTAATCAGTGTGGGTCTGGGTAACAGCAGCAGTAGGGAGCGCGGTACTGTGAGCGGTAAGGGGCATCTACCTAGTATATATATGGGCATGTATATGCAGGAAGCTACAGGATATGATCAGTTGGAGATACGTAAGGTGACACAAGCATCGGCCAGAATAATGGCCAACCAGTGCACACGCCTCACGCTGCGGCAGTGTTGTTGTACATATGACACAACATCTGTACAACAATATGTGCAGTAGGCATGCATATATATAATGACATAATCACATTCAGGACGCCACCGCATCTTGTGCTACGCCACACTCCACATCCACATGCCTCAAGTGCAACTCATTTACTGCAAATCAAAGGTCTATATCCACCCAAGCAAAACCAGTAAAGATAACATCCCCGGATACCTTGCACTACTACGTCCCCCGCAGGCCCAAAACGCCGACATCCTCCTGTCATGGGTCCCTGAAAGCCTTATCCGGGAAAAAAGTGACCTGGATCAATATGTGCAGGTAGATTTGGATCCAGAATCGGGGTGCCTCGCATCTCACCAGGTATTCGTGAGCCCTGTGCCTACCCTCGCCCGCAGCACCCACGCATTCAGCCTGCCATTGCGTGACATTTACTCCATCCAGGTCCGGACCCCCACAATTGGCTGGTGGTGGGGTTCGCTGCTCATTTTTACCCGTGACCAGACGACCTTGCCCGCGCTGTTTTTCCACGACGACGAGTCGGCCTCCACGCTGGCCGAACGGGAGCGCGCCGCCCAAGATTTCAGCACCTTTGACAAGGGCATGCATTGGGGCGGTGTGCGGTTTTTGGAGATCCTCAAGGAGTTTGCGAAGATTGTTCCCAGCACAATTGAGCCCAATGTGCTGCTCGTTAACCCCGACACCGTCGATAAGCTGAGTTTTAGTCCCCACAATGCGCAGCGCAAGAAATCGTCGCAATGGGAGGATGCAAAGTGGGGGCTGCTTGAGAAGCTCGCTACAATTACTCGTTTTAGTCGCAAGGCCAGCCAGAATGTGCTCGATCGCACCCCGGCGCCAGTCAAAGCCATTCTGAACGTCCCCGAGGTGGAGCAACTAAGCCAGGAGTTTGACTCTGCGCGCGTTTACTTGGCAGAATGGGCGCTAGGCATAGCTCAAGACTCGAGCAAAACCCGCTACGACGTTGTGTGGACAGACCTTGAAGACGAGAACGAGGAATTATCGGTGGTCAAGCTCACCCGCGCCGTGGAACGCCGCAACCCGGTTTCTCTCGAGGAATGGCAATCGCTATTTGATCAACATGGCCGTTTAAATGTGACTGTGGATGAAGTCAAGGATAGGATCTTTCATGGCGGCCTCGACCCCGCGGCACGGCCCGAAGCATGGCTGTTTTTGCTGGGGCTGTACCCTTGGGATAGCGATACCGATGAGCGGAGCTCCATTGTTAGTGAGAAGCGCAACGATTACTATCGCTATAAACGCCGGTGGTGGGATGATCTCGACCGGCAACAGACCGACGAATTTTGGCGGGACCAAAAAGTGCGCATTGAAAAAGATGTTTTGCGCACCGACCGAACGCTGGATATTTTCTTGCCGAGCGATATCCCACACCCTGATCCAGAAAGCCGGTTTGCTGATAGCGGGGCCAATCCGCACCTGGAGCAAATGAAGGATATGCTCATCACTTATAACGAATACAATGAGAATTTGGGGTATGTTCAGGGCATGTCTGACCTGCTGAGTCCGCTCTATGTGCTGCTTCAAGATGATTCGCTTGCGTTTTGGGCTTTTGCAGGATTCATGGACCGGATGGAGCGCAACTTTATTCGCGACCAATCGGGGATGCGGGGCCAGCTAGCTACGCTGGACCACCTCACGCAGTTTATGCTGCCCAAGCTGTATGAGCACCTTTCAAAGGCCGACTCCACGCATTTCTTTTTCTTTTTCCGTATGCTCCTGGTATGGTTCAAGCGCGAGTTTGACTGGGACAGCGTGTTGAGGCTGTGGGAGGTGCTGTGGACCGACTATTACAGCAGTCAGTTTCACCTTTTTGTAGCGCTGGCGATGCTCGACATTAACAAGGAGGTGATCATGACGCAGCTGCACCAATTCGACGAGATCCTCAAGTTTATCAACGAACTTGGCCAGAGCATGGACGTTGATGTGGTGCTGGTGCGTGCTGAGCAGCTATTCAACCGGTTCAAGACCACAGTGGATATTCTGGATCACAAGCGGTTGAATGGTGACACAGACTTGCCAGAAATTCCAGAGGATGTGAGGGAACTGTTGAGTAAAAAGGTGGTGCTGGTCAAGGAGGGGGTACGTCCTCCGAATGTAGGTGGAGGGTGAGAGAGATTTGTGGATTGGGTACCCGCTGGCAAGTCCAAGACGCTTGTCGCCGCCAGTCGCTCTTTGCAGCTTCATCGCCACATCTGCCGTGGTACTCTACTGCCGCCATTATAAGTTATTCACCCTCTTTATTTATACTTTATTAGCGATATATCTAAGCATTACGAGTGGATCACGGTGAACAGA
Source organism: Wickerhamiella occidentalis (assembly GCA_030582035.1). Classification (NCBI taxonomy): domain Eukaryota; kingdom Fungi; phylum Ascomycota; class Dipodascomycetes; order Dipodascales; family Trichomonascaceae; genus Wickerhamiella; species Wickerhamiella occidentalis. Next base: position 239,928 of record JAKTWN010000008.1, read on the forward strand.
AAGGGTGGCAACAGAAAGGGTGGCAACAGCTCAACGATGAGGTACAACTTGCGGAAACTACTTTTCTTTCTGGGCAACTCGCAATGGCCTGAATACTTTAAAATACGCGATGCATACCTAAAGCAGATCAATTCCCGGCCCACCAGACCACAGAATTTCCTAATTGGGAAGTTCACTGCAAGGTGGATGCAGGATGCTGCGAGGTATTTGAGTCGTGAAATATACAGCACTGCTTGATATGATCACAAACAGCAGCCATAGCAATAATCTGGGACATATCGTCCTGCACACCTCTGTTTCACAGCCATCCAGTCGATATGTTTATGCCTGTCAATCCCCACCCAAAAAAAGGCCAAACAAATCATCACATATATCTATAACACCCTAAAAAATGGTAACTAAACCATAAAAGCTCCCATATACTCGTCATACACTCTTTTTTATTTGTTTATTGGCGCATGCACGACGCGTAAATTCTTAATTAATAAGTACGCGTCCGGTTGCCAGGCACCAGGTAAACAACAGGCCAAACGGGCACGTCTAGCACAATTCAAAAATTATTTTGGGCCCGAAAAGTTTTGTCCCAGTGAATAAGAACCCAAGAACCGGCCGCTGGAGCCCAGATCAGACCGCGCCGCCCTGGATTTCATTAAGGGCAAGGGTTCATGTATATAAGTTATAACCCCCCCTCGGAACGACGCGTCAACCTTTTTTCTTCACACACACCTTCCGCGTCTTTTCATCCCCTCAAATGTTTGTGTATAAGCGCGATGGACGTAAAGAAAAAGTCCAATTTGATAAAATCACTGCCCGTATTGGCCGTCTCTGCTATGGCCTCGACCCAAACCATGTTGATAGCGTTCAAATCACCCAGCGCGTGATTAACGGTGTGTACCAGGGCGTCACCACTATTCAGCTCGATGATCTGGCCGCAGAGACCGCTGCCAGTATGACCACGGTCCACCCCGACTATGCTATTTTGGCCGCTCGTATCGCTGTTTCCAACCTGCACAAGCAAACCAAGAAGCATTTCAGTCAGGTAATTGAAGATTTGTACACCTATGTGAACCCTCGCAACGACAGGCACAGCCCCATGGTTTCACAGGAGCTGTACGAGACGGTAAAGGAGCACCAGGATGAGCTCAACGGAGCCATTGTCTATGACCGCGATTTCCAGTACAACTTCTTTGGTTTCAAGACGTTGGAGCGCAGTTATCTGCTCAAACTCAACGGCAAGGTCGCCGAGCGTCCCCAACATATGCTCATGCGTGTCAGTTTGGGTATCCATGGCAAGGATATTGAGCGTGCCATTGAGACCTATAACCTCATGAGCCAGAAATACTTTACGCACGCCAGCCCCACCTTGTATAACTCCGGTACTCCCCAGCCTCAGATGTCCTCGTGCTTTTTGATCCAGATGAAGGACGACTCGATCGATGGTATCTACGACACCCTCAAGACGTGTGCTCTCATCTCCAAGAGCGCTGGTGGTATCGGTCTCAATGTGCACAATATTCGTGCCACTGGAAGTTATATTGCCGGCACCAACGGTACCTCCAACGGTTTGCTGCCCATGCTGCGTGTTTTCAACAACACTGCCCGCTACGTGGACCAGGGAGGCAACAAACGTCCCGGTGCGTTTGCCATTTACCTTGAGCCGTGGCACGAGGACGTTTTTGATTTCATTGATTTGCGCAAGAACCACGGCAAAGAGGAGATTCGTGCCCGCGACTTGTTTTTGGCCCTCTGGATCAGTGACTTGTTTATGCAAAGAGTCAAGAACGACGAGGACTGGACCCTCATGTGCCCCAATGAGTGCCCTGGCTTGAGCGACGTTTACGGCGACGAATTCGAGGCCCTTTACACCAAATACGAGCAGGCAGGTAAAGGTAGACGCACCATCAAGGCCCAGAAACTGTGGTACGCGATCCTCGAGGCCCAGACCGAGACCGGCAACCCTTTTATGCTGTACAAGGACCATTGCAACCGCAAATCTAACCAAAAGAACCTTGGTACCATCAAGAGCTCCAATCTGTGCTGCGAGATTGTCGAGTACAGTGCCCCCGATGAGGTTGCGGTGTGCAACTTGGCGTCGCTGGCCCTCCCCAGTTATGTTGAGTCAAACCAGGACGGCGTTTGGTACGATTTCAAGCGTTTGCATAAAGTCTGCAAGGTCGTTACCCGCAACTTGAACGCAATCATCGAGCGCAACTATTACCCCGTTCCCGAGGCCCGCAACTCCAATTTCCGTCATCGGCCCATTGCGCTTGGTGTACAGGGTCTTGCTGATACCTTTATGATGCTCCGCTTGCCATTCGAGAGCGCCGAGGCCAAGGAACTCAACAAGCAGATCTTTGAGACCATCTACCACGCTGCCGTCGAGGCCAGTATCGAGCTGGCCAAGGAGCATGGCCCCTACGAGTCATACCAGGGATCCCCTGCTTCAAAGGGCGAGCTCCAGTATGATATGTGGGGCGTCACTCCCAGCGCTCTCTGGGACTGGGATACCCTCAAGGCAGATCTCGCCAAATACGGTCTGCGCAACTCTTTGCTTGTAGCACCCATGCCCACCGCGTCCACTTCTCAGATTCTCGGGTTCAACGAGTGCTTTGAGCCCTATACCTCAAACTTTTACTCGCGTCGTGTGCTTGCTGGCGAGTTTCAGATCTGCAACCCGTACCTGCTCAAAGATCTCGTTGATATGGGTCTGTGGAACGAGGATCTCAAGAACCGTCTTATTGCTTCCGGCGGATCCATCCAAGAGATCCCCGGTATTCCTGATGATATCAAGCAGCTGTACAAGACCGTGTGGGAGATCAGCCAAAAGACGATCATCGATATGGCTGCCGACCGTGCTGCGTTCATTGACCAGAGCCAGAGTCTCAACATTTACATGAAGGACGTTACCATGGGCAAGCTGACCTCGATGCACTTTTACGGCTGGCAAAAGGGTCTCAAGACCGGTATGTACTATTTGCGCACCATGGCTGCCTCCGCCCCTATCCAGTTTACTGTTGATCAGGAGAAGCTGGCCCAGCAGCAAAAGCAGCTCGAGGCCAACCCTCTTGTGCGTAAAAAGTACATTGCTAATGGTAGCGAGCCCGGCTCCGGCTTGGCCGCCAAGGTCGACTCCTTGTCTGTTGGTGGTATTCCCACCCCTGTTGAGACTCCTCGCGAGACTCCAGAGGTTGAGGTTGAGGCCGAGGCCGCGACCAGCACTGAGGCTGAAGCTGGAGCCCCCAAAAAGGGCGGCGTCGATATCTTTAGCGACGAGGTGATTGCTTGTTCCATCACCAACCCTTCGGCCTGCGAGATGTGCAGTGGTTGAGCTGATATTTAGAAATCTTTAATTAATTATATAGTAACGATGATATGAGAGGGCGAGCGGTGGAATCAGATGTTTCAGGCTCGGTACTGAAAATGTATTGTCACGGCGCAACTTGGAAGCTTTGGTCTGCACCCACCTCCTTGCACTCAGCCCAATCCACCCCAGTGATTGAAATCCCACCACCCCACCACATCGAACCATAACAAACTGCATCTCAGCATACAAACCCATAACTGTCTGTTAACCCAGCCCCTCAAACCTATATCCAACCCTATCCAACTCCACTGACTCTTTGCCAATGACGGTAACGGTAATATGTAACGCCAACCATGCATAACGATAACCGAAACGCTGTTTCAAGTTCCTATCACACGTATTTCACATTTTGCATTTCTGAGCCTATATTTCATTACTCAGTACCAACCATTGTAGAATGGGCCCTACATGAGATCAACAGCCACTGAAGCACACGGGTCGGGCCACTTTTTTCCGGATGGCCGCCACTAAAGCCGCTCACCCCGATCAGCCGCATGCATACGCATATGTAAGGTCCCTGGTCCCAAATCTTCGATTGCTGGGAACAAACAGTAGATAGTGGGCAAGGCGCGACAAACCCCAAATACGAGCTTCCCACTGGCCCAAGAGACGCTAATTCTAGTTTGAAGCCTCTGCCCTCTTTTTCACCTCAGAGCAATCAGCAAGTTTGCGATATTTATCTGAGTTCCCTGATTGCAGGGCTTCCACTTGTTGAGGGGTGTACTGGCTCTCATCTTTGGTCAAAAATACATGGTGTACCCCCTCATGTTTCTACGCTTCTAGATCATTGTGTTGCCGGGCATCCGATATGTCTGCATCTCGCGTAAATACACCCTAGCCCTCAGACGATCTGGATAAAATGTCAAACACGTTACATTTTGTCAGGAAAATATCCGAAAGATATACATAGAGCTGTAGTATTTACGCATTTGAGTTCATTGTAGAGAAAGTAAAATACTCATGGGAACTCATACGATGGTCTAGTTGGCAGAGTCCATATCACGCTTGCAAATCAACATGGGCTTGATCTGAATCGAAAGTATACACACTGGGGGCATTGAAAACTCAGTACCTGGAATTGTTGGGTGTCTTGCTGGCTTATTTTGCCACTATACTGGTAGGTCAAGTGATGAAGCTGGGGAGTGCAGGGTAGATTTAAAAACCTAGCAAGGATATTATTCTACAATAGTCGTGCTTGTTATCCCGGCGATTAACTCGTACGCACGGGCCCTCCTACCATTTTTGTTTTTTAATCATTTTTTTGCTTTTTTTGCTTTTTTTGCTCTCCTCATGCCAGATTTGCTTTATGATCATCATGCAGGTTGCGGCTCGCATGCACCATAACCTAAGCGTACGTCATGCATTTGCTCCTTCTCCACACATGTCATATAAGTATCTCATAGAACCCACCATTTACATAGTTTTACACCTTTGGTCAATGATGAGTATTAGTGGCCATGTAAATGAATGGACACAAAGCTACCAAGCGCCCTTGGGTGTTGCCGGTATGGAGGTAGCGTTTGGTTTGACTCTGGATGATTCCGATACACCCAACGATTTACACTTGCATAGAGGTCTAGGATCATCGATTCAAGACCTGGGATTTCCATCCCCAATGAAGGAACTGAGTTTTCCACAAGGACCCACAATCACACCCGAGGCGTCCGCATCACAAGCGTCTCCACGAACGTCTCCACGAGCGTCTCCATCTTATCCAACCCGCCCAGAGCCACAAGTAAAACTACCACCAGCTGATTCCAATATGGACTCGCAGCTCACTTCACACAAACACCCAAAGTCTAGAACATATTACTGCGATGAGGACCTCTGTATCTGGAAGACAATTGGGTTTGGGAGCGCCTCTGACCTACTACATCACAACCGGGGAGTCCATGCAAAGTTTTTGGACTGCGAGCATTGTGGTACCAAGTTTAGGTACGCTACTGAGCTCAATGCGCATCAAGCGTTCAAGTGTTCCCGGGTAAAGGAGGGGAGGCCAAGGACCAAGGTACTTGTTAATTAACTATTGCATTCACATAATTTAGCATTTCGCCAAGAACAATGGCAGCTTTTAAACGACCAACTTTTGAGATGCCACACTCCTTGTGGTGCCGCACCCACCCCTACCACCCCTTTACCCGATAAGCAATGGAAGAGACACCATGGGGGTACCCCGATTCCACGCCGCTGGAACCACCTGAGCCGTCGATTCCGCTTCTTTTCCACCAATTATTTGCTGAATCGCGGCCAGTGAACGGGCAAGTGAGCCGGAAAACCGTCCAGAAGCTGCTTGCACGAGCGCACCTGGCGGTGGACGCCATTACCGAGATTCTAGCCGACACCGCGGGCACAAACCAATATGTTGATGAATCCGCGTTTGTCAAGATCTTGTTTGATGCTGCATCTCATCTTGGCCAGGACCCCGAACTGCTTCAAATTGATCCCGTCCCGTCCAGTGCCGACCATCATAGCGTCGACCCTCCTCCCGCGCCGTTAGAGACGCCCAAATTAGATGTTTCGGGGCCCCGTCCCATTAAAGTGGAGATTCTCGGCAAGCAGGGCCGGTGGGGGTTTAAGCATACCGTTTATATCGTTAGCGGGACCCTGCGCGACAAGCCAGTGCTAGTACATCGCCGCTATAGCGATTTTGTATGGCTGCTCGAGTATCTAGTCAAACTCTATCCATTTAGGGTACTGCCGCTCTTGCCTCCGAAAAAAGTCCAGCTAAATGGCCGGTTCGTTTCAGGTGACGGGTCGCAATTTCTGTCCCGCCGGCGGTTGGGGCTCTCTAGGTTTCTGAATATACTGGTGATGCACCCCGTAATTACGCTGGAGAAAGCAGTAGTGGCCTTTTTGTGTGACTCGTCACCAATTGATGTCTTGAAGCAAAAGTTCGTGAGCTCCGCCGCCAACGAAATGCAAAACAACCAGGCACAACCAAATTTTATGCTCGATTTTGATGAGAAAAAGTATAATCAGTGGCTCGAGGTGCTCGAAATCGCTACTTGCAATGCTTTGCGGTCCATCACAAGCGCTGCCAAAGTACTCGCAATCCAAAGCCGCCGTCTTTATGTGCAAGCCAGCGATGCCTGCAATCTAACGATGGATTTCGAGTCGTTTGTGACTCAGATCAACGCTCTCTATCCAAACAACAAGGAGAATATAGAGGAGATCTCCAAGGGAGTGGCTTCACTGGCTAAATACACCGAACAAGAGCACGGTGCATACTTGGATTCCGCGGCAGCACTGCAAGATGGTGCGCTCGACGATATCAAGTATTACCGGGATATCCTGCTCGCCACGAAGGAGCTATTTAGACGGCACCGTGTCCTGGGTGGGAACACCATCATCCAACAAAAGAATCGCATTGAAAGGCTTAGGGCCAAGATTGATGCCCTCAGAGGAACAGGCGAGAGTGCGCACACTCAAATTTCGGGCCTTGAGGCGTCGATTGACGAGCTGCAGCTGAACATCAAAAATCAAGTCAACCGCCTATGGCTCATGCGCGAGATTCTTTCATCAGAACTGGTGATGGTTCAATCATCGCAATACCAATTGAGTCGGATGATACGTAATTTTGCATCTTACAAGCTAACAATGTCTGAGAATTTTGGAGGTGTTGCTAGTGGGCTCTATGATGAAGTGTGTGATATGCCGCTACATGGTTAGAGAGCTGTTGATTGTTAGCAACTGCTAGCGACTGGCTAGCGACTGCCAGTGGACTGTCGATAAGGATCAAGGCTGTGGCGGCGTTATCAGTGGTGTGGCGTATGTGGCGCTCAGTCGGCAGTGGCGTCAGGGCTGATAATGTGGCGTTTTCTCTTTATCTTTATAATTTTCATCCTCACCTCTCTCTAAAATGGGATCCGGTTTGAAAAATCCTGTTCGTGGAGCTATCTCCAAGAAAAAGGCCAAGAAAATTGCCCAGGCTGCTAAATTCCAGGGTAAGGTGGCACAAGATTCCATGGTTGATGCCCTCTCCAAGCGTCAAGAGAAAGCCCTCAAGAGAAAAGAGGCCAAAGCTGCTGCTGAAGCAGTGGAGCGCCCTGTTTTGATCGCTACCGGCACAGGAACGACTCTAGGTGGTCCCCAATCACACGTTTTCTAATGATCTGCTGCACCTATTTAGCATAATTTTTATTTAATTTATTGTTAACATCTCTTGCACTTGCTGGTCCTTGCCCTCAAAGTCACCCTTGCCGAAAAGCATATCGCCGAGTGGGCCAATTAAGCTTCCTAGAGGACATCCAAAATCTCCACAGTGACGGAAAAATTTCAGTAAATACTCTGCGAGATCAGATTGCAGAGGGGGCTTTTCCGTACCGGCGGTCATGATCGGAGTTGGCAGGTTTGTGAGCACAAGGTATAAGACGCGGGCTACACAAGTAGTGCCGGCCCCGTTAGTAGTTGAATTTGCTGCATCCAAAACCTCCACATCTAGCGGTTCCTTGTTGTCGAGCCACCTAATCACCTGGTGAATGATGCTTAACTCGCCCTCACTACTGAACATTTGTGGGACTATTCTCGACCACATATACTCAACGAGTTGCTTGATTGGCTCGGCAATAGGATTGGAGCGGTCCAACTGAGCACCAATTAACGTGGGGGCGCGTTTGAAGATTGCCGAAACAAACCGGTCGGCACCACCCTCTACATGCACAATGATCACCTCATTGATTTCAGAGGTGTTGATACCCAAAAACGACTTGATGACCAGTCTCTGGCTGCTATTGGGCTCAATGATGCCATTGTCGGGGCTCACCTGTACTTTTTCATTAGGCATAACGTGCCATGAGACCGGTCGGTTTGACTGTGAAACGAGTTTGATTGTCTCGCACGGGATGGAGAAAATCGAGGCTTCACACTCGATTGTATTGGGCTCGACCACAAGATTGGGAATCGCCAAGTTCTCGGCTTTATCAACCATTCGATACGCCGAATCAACAATCTTGGTATACTCGGGCCAATCGCAACAAATAATATCCAATTCGCTCGTAGATACTACGGGTCGATGATCAGATATCGTCATGGGCAGGCTTGTGTAACTCTTGACCTTAAAGTCCACATTATGACCTTTGTAAAATATGCGGTCGGTATAGCTTGGAGTGCGTAAACTGCGGTCGTAGCTGTGGGACCCCAACTTGTACTTGTAAGTGGGGCTAAATGCAATGGGGTGCTCATAAAAGTCCAAAAGGATCTTCTTGTCGCTATACAACCGCGAGCAATAGTCTTGCTCGAGGATTGTAGAGTACTTGCCGTTTTTGGCCAGCTCGGCTACCTCGTTCATGTCGCCCTTGACGCGGTAATTCAAGTCACCGGCAAAAATGATAAACTGATTCTGGGGCTGATGATGATGATTGGATTGCTCGGGTAGTGCAGGTAGTGGTTTTGCAGGCAACGGTTTGGAGCCACCAGGCTCCTGGGGCAGATCCTTCTCTACTGGAATGGGGGGCAGCTCAGGCTCGTCGTCTTCACTTGGCTCGCTCGGTGAATCAGAACCAGCTGCTCGTCTGTACCGGCCAGGGATCTGCTCGTCATCGCTGTCGTCTGCATCGGCATCAAACTCGTAGGCAGCAGTCTCGAATTGTGCAGCTGTCTGGTTGATGACACCCGGGACATTGAACTTTTTAGAGATCTCGCGCAATTCCCACTGGCGGCGCTGGTTTTGCTCGGGTTTCTCACCGGCACTGAGATGGCAGTTGACGACCACAAATTGTGCGCCACCACCCAAAATAGAGTCTTCCAACAGAGTAAATCTGGTGAGCACAGCGCCCTTGTTGCCCCAAACCCTCAAGAATCCCACACCTGAGGAGTCGCGTTCAAGGCCCGAGACCTTGAGGTCTTGACGCACAAATACTAATGTCATGAGGCCTAATAGTTGCACAGAAGACGCAAGTTTGTGGGTATCGCGGCTGAATTTTTCAATGGTAGATGCAAGGGTCTGCTGGTTGGCCACTAAGTTACGATTGAGCGCATCAGACTCCTGGAAGTTTAAAACAATCACATCACATTCATAGTCGACCATCTCCTGGGCCTCTGTGGGACTCAGCTTAATTAGTGACCCAAACATATTCCATGTGCTGGTAAATATTTTGAGTTTCTCTGTTTGATTGACCAGATTGCGACCCTGGGTCAGCAATACCGCGGCCTTGGCGGTCTGCAGGTCAGTAGGACCCAGTTTGGTATTGTAGAACTCTACAAGTCGGCCCAGCTCGTCCAGATTAGCTTCATCACTGATAGTTCCGATGTTTCGTCCGTCTAAATATACCGTAGCAACCTGATTGTCTGCGGTCACCTTGAGTGTGCTGTGAGCGAGATCGCCTTGGCGTCCATTTAACCAGGTTTCTTCGTTGTTGTGAGAGGTGTGTTGCCGTAATTTGAACCGCGAATCTTGTACGTCTAGCAAGTATTCGCTTGTTGTGACCTGTAGCTTCATGTGGCTGTGTGGCGTCACGAGTGTATTTCCCCTATATCGCATAGTGAAGCGCGCACACCACATTTGCATACCACATTTGCATACCACATATACTACATCTACAGCCCCCCCTTGATACTCACAAGAGCTCTCGCATCTACCCATGCTCGAATACCTCTCGCTGCCCTTAAAAATCCTCCTGTTCCCAGCATACCACTCTACAGATTTCGATGTACACCGCAACTGGTTGGCAATCACCAACAAACTGCCCCTCAAACAGTGGTATTACGAGGATACAAATATTAGTACGCTCGATTACCCGCCGTTTTTCGCGTACTTTGAGTGGGTCCTATCACAATTTGTGCCCCAGAGCGTTATCGACGATGGGTGTCTCGATATCGTAGCCGAATCGACTTATGGCTGGCCCACTATTGTTTTCCAAAGGTCCACAGTCGTGCTCACAGAGTTTCTTTTGCTGTTTAGCCTCTGGCACCTTGAAAGATCCAACTACAACCTCACAAAACAGCAGAAACAGGCCGTCAAATACCTAATTTGGCTTTCTCCTGGCTGGATTATTTTGGACCACATCCATTTCCAGTACAACGCCATGATGTATGGTGTCCTTATCTTTTCTATTAATGCGGCCGTCAATGACCGGCCCCTTTTGTCTGCGAGTCTGTTTAGTACGCTTCTATGCTTTAAACACATTTACCTCTACTTGGCCCCAGCCTATTTCGGGTACCTTTTGAGCGCATATGTACTCAAGAACCGCCGGCTCAACTTTCTCAACACGCTCAAGCTCGGTGCGGCTACGTTGCTGCCGTTTGTTGTGTGCTTTTTGCCATTCCATGACCAGATGCCGCAAGTTTTGTCCCGCTTGTTTCCATTTTCCCGGGGCCTCACCCATGCGTATTGGGCCCCCAACGTCTGGGCCTTGTACTCGTTTGTGGACCGCATCCTCGCGTTTATAAGGGGCAATTCGAGCGTCTCTTTGACTCGTGGTATTGTTGGCCAGGTAAATTTTACCAACCTGGTGGAAATCACCCCCAAGACCACGTTCCTCATTACCCTTTTTTACCAGGTTTTGTCGATTCTTCCCGTTGTTCTGAACCCCACCCAAAACAACTTTCTCAAATCCCTGACCCTTTGTGGGTTTGCCTCGTTTCTGTTTGGGTGGCATGTACACGAAAAGGCGATTCTTTGTGTGGTAGTTCCCTTTACTCTATTTGCCCTGCAGTCGCGGAAACTCACTTATGCCTATCTGGTGGTGATGGCTGCAGGATATGCAAGTCTTCAGCCGCTCATCTTTACCCCTCAAGAACGCATTTTCAAATTCGCCTACACTGGTCTCTATATATTCGTTGCAATGTGGACGTTACCGGAAATCTGTACCGTGCGCCAAGGTAATCACCGGTTTAACCTGATGCGCTTTTGTTTCCTTTACATTTTCGCGTTTACGCTTGTGTTCCCAGCACTGGCTATTCTGGCTCGGATGTTTCCTCGTTATGAGTTTATGGAGCTCATGTTGTTGTCGGTTTATTGCACTTTGGGGGTTCTTGGATCCTGGGTTGCATTGTGCAGTGACTATTTCATGAGAACCAAGGCGAAAGCAAAGTAGTTTCACCCATAAACAATACTCAATATCTTAAATAAATACTCTACATCGTTATCTTTTGCGGCCAGTGCGTACTGAATATCTGGGGGCGGGTTTTATGGAAAGCTCTTGCTGAATGTCGCGCTCTTTTTCTCTTTTCAATCGCCTCTGCTCCCTCGTGTCCACGGGTACTTTTTTGTGGGGTTTTTTCGGCTCGGGTTTTTTTGGGTCGGGTTTCTTTTCGTTTGTTCGAACGCGCCTTTTTGCTTCTGCTGCTTCTGCTGCCTCTTGGCGTTTCATCGCTTCGTATTGCTTTAGGGTGATGCCGGCGTTTTTTAGACAAGTGGGGCACATCCAGTAGTCGTACTCCTCGACTTCCCGTTTGAGACCACCACAGCTGCCATGGTACCACCCAATGGGGCACTTGGGGTTCTCGCATTCAATCATACCTTCTTCTTTGTTTATTCTGCACTTGCAATACTCAAACACTTTACGGAGAGATCTTCGTTTGGGTGAGGGTGGTGTGGGCGGCTGTGACTCTGCGTCTAGTTTGCGTTTAGTGTGGGCCGGTGCTGGCTTCTCGGGAGCTTGCACTGGATCTTGAGGCTTTCCAAATCGAGATGATCGACGGGGCGCCAAGTCGGGTTCTGAATCTGGTATTGAACTTGGTGCCTCCCCTTTATGCGTTTCGAGCTCCTCTGGCTGCCCTGGCTCCTCTTGCACCTCTTTCACAGCACCCTCCAATTCGCGTGCACCCGCAGAAACATCCGAATTTTGCACTGTCTCAACTTGCTCGGTTTGATCAGTCTGTCCAGTCTGGTTGGTCTGGTTTGTCTGTTCCTGCTCAGTCTGCTCGGCCTGGTTCGTCTGTTCCTGCTCGGCCTGGCCCGTCTGTTCCTGGTCAGTCTGCTCGGTCTGCACAGCCTGCTCGACCTGCTCGGCCTGCGCGACCTGCTCAGTCTGTTCAACATGCTCGGTCTGTGCGGCCTGCTCAACCTGTTCGGCCTGCTCAGTCTGTCCCTGCTCAACCTGCTTGGCCTGCTCAACCTGCTCAACCTGCTCAACCTGCTCAGTCTGTTCCTTCTCAATCTGCTCGGTCTGCTCCCGCCCAGTATGTTCCTGCCCAACCTGCCCAACCTGCTCCTGCCCAACCTGCTCATCCTTTTCGGCCCCGGGTGACTCTGAAGAGCTTGCAATCGACGATATGCGATTGATTCTGGTTTCCAAGAGAGGCTCTTGGCCCTCCGCCTGGCCCTCCGCCTGGCCCTCCGCCTGGCCTACTGTCGCCTCCGCTTGCTCAAGGCCAACCTGCTCGCCAATGTGCTCGCCAACATCTACAAGCCGGTTTATATAATTAAGTTGAGCAATTGAACGTGTTTTCAGCTCGCCCAGCACATACAACACCTGTTTATTGGCGTCGCAGTCGAGCTTTACACCGCACGCTGATTGGTGACCCAAATCGACCGCCAAAAGCTCTTTATGCTCGGCTACAAGCTGCTCAAACGTCTCAACCCGCTTTTGGTCCCCAGACTGCTGTAAAAGCAGGTGGATCAGCCGCAAGGACTGCGCGCCATTCACCAGGTCCATGTGTTTTGTCAGGGAGCGGCGCGTCAGAATATTTAAATGTCAACACAGCAACTGGTGGAGGCGATTTTGAAGAAGTCCCCCAGCAGCGACCCGGAAACTGTTCTGGAGGTGCTGGTTTCGTGTAATGGGGACATTGACCAAGCGTTTAAACTATTGGGGGTGACGCTCGCTTCACAGCAGCGCCAAATGACGTTGTCTGGGTTTAAAGTACAGAAAAATACATCTAAACGCGCCACGGGTGCTAAACCTGCGTCAAAGGGACCCCAAGGCGGGCCTAAAAGCGCGCAATTAGCCGTTTCTCATTTGTTCACCCCCCAGCAGGTGGAGGACGCCGGGATCGATTGCGCGCTAATAGAAACCGTACTGGAGCCCACGCTGGCCAATTCACTGCTGATGGAGCTCATGGATCAGTCGAGCACGTGGTCTAAACAGGAATTTATCTTGTTTGATCGACAAGTAACCTCCCCCCACTTGTCTGCTCTATACACCTCTGCGTCGGACGGAAAGTCGGTTTCATATCAGGGAAGGGTAATAGATGCCAATCCATTTACGTTGAGCCTATCAAAAGTACGTGATGAGGTACAAAAAGCGGTATGTGAGGTGCTGGAAAAGTTGGGACGACCTCCCTCCTGGTCGAGCGATTTTGTGGTCACTAACCGCTACGACGGCCCCAATTCGGCTGTCGGGTTCCATTCTGATCAATTGACCCATTTGGGTCCCGAGCCCATCATCGCGGGCCTCAGTCTGGGTGCCGCTCGTGAGTTTAGATTGAAAAGACGTTGCGAAAAACGAGGTGCAAAGCAATACTCGATCCATTGCAAGCATAACTCCCTGGTTATCATGCTACCGGGGTGTCAAGAACGTTGGAAGCACTCGATCCCTCCAGTCAAGGCAGTAGGACCCCATGCACTTGTGGGAACCACACGCATCTCTTTGACCTTTAGAATGTACCCGGATGAGTACAAGCTGGAGAAATTACCCAAATGCCGGTGTAACAAGCCAATGCTTTTACGGACAACTACTCAAGAGAACTACAAGTATATTTGGCAATGCGGGCAGTCGTATGTTTCGAAAACTGCCTGCGGAATGGTGACTGAGGCCAAGCTTGGCGATCGCAGTCACTCGACCGAATCCGACGTAACCATAAAGTGGACACCTGAGATGCACATGAGAGGGACATGAGAGGGAGACGCCCCTAATGTACACGCTAATGTATGCGCCCCTAATACATCACCTCCAGTCACCGCCCATTAATTCATTAGCGCATGCTACCGTCACACCCGACGATCTTACATGGGTTGACCCAGGCCAGGGCCCCGAGTATTCGCTTGAGTATCAAGCCTCGCTAATTTTTTGACCACACTTATAAAGCCCGCAACCATTCCACACACATCAGTCACCGACACGTCTCTTTTCTCTATCGCAAACCTGATAAAATTAGACACGAGAGGTGCAGCCACCATGCATGAGCCGTTGAAACGATAAACTCAAGTTAGGCCCTATCTAGTCCTTGGATTCTCAGACTCTTTACTTTTTTCTTTTTAAACATGATTTTCACCAATATCTCGTGTGTACCTTCCCCCAATGGCACAATATCGTGGCTTTTCTTCCCCCACATCATGCACCATATGCATTAAGCTGCATATTGATAGATTTAGTCATTTTTCACTCGAGGTGTTTTATAAGCAGAGCAGAGAAGGACACCCAAAAAAAAAAAATAGCCGCCAGAAAATTTACTCCAATGGATACTGATTCAAAGTCCATGGATGCGGAAAAGAATGGAAATTACAATTACCACACAGAGCAACGGTACGCGGGCAAACGTGACGGAAAAGGGCCCATTGCGTGGTTCTGGAAAGTATCCTATGTGATTGATTCTTGGGGCGAGGCTCGGGGTATTGATATCCAGCCGCCTTATTTACGAGGAAAGGGGGATTACAGGCAATTTCTAAGAGAGTCGCTCATTTGGCTGGGTGCATGTGGCAGTCTCAGCTCCATGACTGGCTTTTTCACTGGCCCTCTGCTTTTCAATTTGTCCTTTAAGGATTCCATCTCTGCGGGTCTTTCCGGTGCGTTTGTTGGGTCCCTGGTCGCCGGATTCGGTGCTCTCTTGGGCCCTCGCTCGGGGCTCAGACAAATGGTGGGCACGCGGTTTCAATTCGGGTGGTGGCCCGCTAAATTCATTGCACTGCTCAATGTCCTGACTTTGCTTGGTTGGTCTGTCATTTCACTCGTTTTAAGCGGCCAGATGTTGCAAGCAATTTCCAACCAAAAAGTGCCCCTCGAAGTGGGCATCGTCATCATTTTTGTGGTCAGTGTGGTGGTTGCTATGTTTGGAATCAACTACGTTACTCTCTTTGATAAAGTTTTCGTGGTCCCTGCCCTCATTTGCTTCCTCTTGGTGTACGTTTGCACCGGTCCAAATTGGGATGTCACCAGCAAGTCTATTGGTGATAGTAATAGCGCCATCGTGGCTAATTGGGTCTCATTCTTTGGTGCTAGTATTGGTATCACTAGTACCTGGATCGCTCTAGCTAGCGATTACTATGTTGATTTCCCAGTCGACACAAACCCCGTCAAACTCTATATTTATGCGGTTCTCATGGTGTTCCTCCCCACAGTTTTCATTGGAATTCCCGGCATTGGTATTGCCAGTGCCGCACGGTTCTCTAATGAGCAGTGGAGCGCCGCTTATGAGCAGGGAAGCACCGGTGCCCTTTTGGCGGAGGCAATGAGCCGGTGGAATGGGTTCGGCAAATTCTTGGTTGTGGTGATGTTCATCTCACTTATTACCAATAATATCTTGAATACCTACTCGATTCCACTCAGTGCCCAGGTATTTGGACGCGTTTGGACGCGCATCCCACGTTATCTCTTGTCGCTAATCGTCGGGTGCATCTACCTTATTTTAGCATCAGTTGGTCGCACAAAATTCCAGGAAATCATTGAGAGTTTCTTACCAATGATCGGATACTGGTCAATGATTTATGCGATGATCATGATTATCGAGACAGTTCTTTTCAGGCGAAACCGCTCAAACGAATACCAATGGGAGTTTTGGAATGACCCAGATCACTTTCCCATCATGTATGCTGCCATTTTCAGCTATTTAATGGGTATTGGTGGTGCCGTGGTGGGCATGAGCCAAGCATACTTTGTGGGGCCCCTATCAGGTGTATGCGGCAATGCCGATATTGGTAACGAAATCGCCATTGGAGTGACTATTGTTTGTTATCTGCCTGCAAGATGGCTTGAGTTGAGGTTGCGTAAACAGAGACCAATCCGGCCTTGAGTTTTTAGAGCTCCGAACCATCCCCGAGTATATATTTATGTAATTTTTAATCTTTGATGAGCTCCTGTGGCGTAACACTATAACAGGGCCCATTGAATACTGTTTTCCCCGCTCCAAGCTTCAATTGGCAGTGGGTAAGGTTAGATACTGCGTACGAGTAATAGACAACTTGGTTGAGACTTCAACCTTCTCCACCTTTAAATTAATCAACTTTTTCTTGTCCCCACACGTCGATCGAGCCTGAAATGCATAAAATATATTTTATCTGCAGAGAACATGCAAGCATCACGGTCACAAAGCGGCTGGTCGATCCTGGGGAATCAGCCTGTTGAGCGACAGGTCCGAGAAACCCCTTGTCTGTAGCCCGTCTTAATCTCATAAAACCAAGGGGGTTTGCCCAGCCACGCTACTTGCGTACCCCTGTACCCCACCACACGCTGTACCCCACCACACCCCACCACACGCTGCAACCAGGGGATATATAGAAATTCTTACTTCAAAAAGGCCAACGCCATTTAGTATGCGTTTTATCTTGACCCTCTTGACTCCTTCACGCACCATCCGCCCCACCCTGCTGTTGAGACGCTGGAAAGGGATGCAATGTTTTAAGCTTGTCACAAGTCACGCACACCGTCTTGCTACGTGAGAACCAGGTATTAAATTATGTGGCTTTTCAACATATTTTAAGATTTTAACATAGACTGGGGATCTTTATGTTCCGGAAGAATCATCGGAAAAACTCCTTTGGAGGGATCAAACCCTTGAGACTTGCATTATGCATGCGCGACCCCGGATTCCTGAAAAAAAGCGTCATGATGATCGACACAAGATCTAGAGCCGGGAGAGCGGGGTAAGCGGGTAAACGATCAGCTGTTTTTTCCACGATCCCGGCTTGGCCTGCTTTTGTTTTGTTTCTCTGAGGCGAGTACTACACTGACCCCGCTTGGCAGCCCCTGGATCTACCAAAGGCCCCCCTCTCTAGACCCTTCATACCCAACTACTCCTGCAGGTGGACTTTTCATTATGCAATACTGATGCAGACTATATGCACGTCATGAACCTGACCTCAAGTATATGTAGAATATATCCCCGTGCACCCTCTTTGTCTCATGAGTAAAGATAGCGATTCGCTCGATTCTTTCCCAAAGGAAAAGGCCCTTAACTACCACAAAATCAACCGAGAAAATGATGATGATATTGAATTCCAACACGTAGATCAAGATACAGACGGTACCTACAATATAGTCGCCAAAGGTGTCCGCAAGGGTCATGTCGATAACCCTATTGAAGGCCTCTCTAAATCCGAGCTACATGGACTTGTGGAGCAGTTTGCCAATGAGTACGGCCTCGAAGACATCAAGCCAGTTCTTCACAAGGGTGCATTGTTGGCCCAGCGTCCCCTCCAGTATGAGGATATTCCAGAATTGGATGAACAAGACAAAGAAGCCCTGCGCGGTGAACAAGAGCACAAGTGGCGCCAGCCCTTGCAAATGTACCTGACAGTGGCCCTTTGTTCCATTGGTGCTTGCGTTCAGGGATGGGATCAGACCGGCTCAGCTGGTGCCAACTTGACCATGCCAGCGATTTTCGGGATCCCTAATGGCGACAAGACCAACCCCGACTATAACAAAAACAATTGGCTCGTTGGTCTGATCAACAGTGCCCCGTATATGGGCGCATTTGTGTTTTCAGCGTGGGCCACCGACCCTCTCAATTACTATATTGGCCGCCGCGGTGTGCTGTTTGTCGCGTCAATTTTCTGTGTTTTGACTCCTATCGGCTCGGCGTTTTGCCAAAACTGGTACCAGCTATTCATTGTTCGTCTCCTGCTTGGATTCGGTGTGGGCTTCAAGGAAACAACCGCGCCTGTTCTCGCTGCTGAAAACGCGCCCACAGTAATCCGTGGTGCGCTTGTAGTGAGTTGGCAAATGTGGACTGCGTTTGGTATCTTTTTGGGTTACTGCGCCAACCTTGCAGTACACCATACGGGTCACAACATCGCATGGAGACTTATGCTGGGCTCAGCGTTTATTCCTGCCGTTCCGCTATTGATTCTAGTGTATATGGTTCCTGAATCTCCTCGTTGGCTCGTAATGAAGAACCGCGTCCGCCCCGCTTGGAAATCGCTCCTCAAACTCCGGTACACTGAACTCCAAGCTGCACGCGATTTGTACACCATGTACGTGCTAATCAAGGCTGAGGAACACGCAATGAAAAACACAAGCTTTTTCCAGAGATGTGTACAGCTATTTTACAAGAACCGTCTTCGCCAGGCTACTCTTGCTTCATGGGTCGTGATGCTGGCTCGTCAGACCTGCGGTATCAACATTATGGCATTCTTTTCCTCATCCATCTTCCAGCGTGTAATTACAGCCAATGGTGCATCTCCCGAGTCTGCCACAACAACCGCAATGTGGGCCTCCTTTGGGTTCGGGCTCATCAACTGGATCTTTGCGTTCCCTGCAGTTTGGACCATCGATACCTTTGGACGCCGCTCTTTGCTACTGTTTACGTTCCCTCACATGTTTTGGACGCTGCTTGCTGCAGGCTTGTGCTATCTGATCCATGATAACGACGCGCGGCTTGGTCTTGTGGCCTTATTTGTATACCTGTTTACTATTGCCTACTCTCCTGGTGAAGGCCCCGTGCCGTTTGCTTATTGCGCTGAGGTTTTCCCAGTGACGCATCGTGAGATCGGTATGGCCTGGAGCGTTATCACCAATAATTTTTGGGCCACCGCCATGAGTTTGACTTGGTTCCGGATGGAGGCTGCCATGACTACCACGGGCGCTTTCGGCTTTTATGCCGGCCTCAACGTCTTGTCGTTTATTTTCATCTTTTTGTGGGTTCCTGAGACAAAGCAAATGTCTTTGGAACAGCTGGATGCCGTGTTTGCAATCCCCACTACTGCCTTTATGAAATTCCAGTTTCAAGAGGAGCTGCCATACTTTTGGCACCGCTATATTCTGCGTGAAAAGCATTATCCCAAACCAGATCTCCTGGCGGTACCCCACAAAGAATTTGAAGTATTTGTGTAGGTATATGCAGTATGTAAATATCTAATAATGTGATTGAATGTTTAACTGTCTGGTTGTGCTAGAGCTCAGTGGACGCTTCATAGTGCTTGCAAGGCAATTCGTTTTACTGTGAGGCTTGAATGTACCTTTAATCCAGCTTGGACGCTAGTTCCCGTATCAGCGGGTTCAGATGGCTCAGTTTGGTGTACATGCACCAGGCAGCATTAAGCAAAACTCGTGTGGGGCGTACCGCCGCCGGAGCAAGGTGTAGCTCACGGCACAAAACTCGAATTGGCATGTGTTGTGAGGCTGCTACAGCCGCTCGCATAACGCGGTTTTGAATTATCTGCATCAAAAGCCTTCTACAACAAGCTTCAAATCATCCAAAACCGCGTTAGGCGAGAAGTGAAAAGTCAAGGAACCGCAGGGTAAAAAGTAAGCCACACGCGGGACTCGAACCCGCAACCTTTGCCACCGGAAAGCAATGCGCTACCAATTGCGCCAGCACGGCAGCTGCGAGACTAATGGCAAAATATCGTATTGGTAATGTAGACAAGAATTTTTACAGCCTCAATTTTGGGCAAGCAAAAATGTCAAGAATTGGGTTAACCCTTGATTACACATTTCAAATAGAATGTCAAAACTTCGATTCTCTACACATTTTCAAGTCAATTTATCCATTTTGTAGGCTATTAGATAGATGCCTATAGCTCAACGCCTACCTTTACCCCTTTTTTCTCTCTAAAGAGCTCTCAGTTCAAGTCATGAGCGGTATGATCACTAGTGATGGCATTGCTTTACTATTTTTAGACCGCACTCGTGCAGAACTCGATTTAAGCTTTTTCAGATTCAACGTGTATTCAGCACAGAAACCCAGCGTGAATCCCTGTGAGTTAGTCTATACACAGTCTATCCTTGGGTCTATCCTCAAAGAATATGGCTGGATCATAGAGCAGCCTCTTAACCCCCACACCACGACCGTCGCTGGGTTCAGCATGGAATGGACCGCCCCGTAGGGTGACCACCTCGTGAGGTAGTCTTGTTGTATACTCTAAGCCGGCAATGAGGTCAGCCTTTGCAAGATGCTGGGGTGATGGTTCTGTCTCTCTTAAAACACGGACCTCGTGACCTTGCCAAACTACAAGTTGTCATCTCCTCAGTACATAGTCTTTCATGCGAACTTTACTATCAATTTGTCCTGGATTAGCAGCTATTACGGTGGGAGTGGCCTCTACAACAGCAAACATAACGGAACTCATCAGTAATGTGTGGTCTGCGAATAGTTTCGCAGAAAGCAACAACTTACGGGAAAAACATGGATGTGCCAATGCAATCCTCATGACTTATTACAGAGCTACAGGAGAATTCACTGGAGACATGGATGATTATTACAGAGTGTGTGAGGAACTTATAGGGGCGTATTCTACGCTGATTGGCTTGCACGGCTTCGAAATGGTAACGGATATATACAACGATAGGCCCAATGATGAAGACTTTACTGAGATGTTTGAGTATTTCGGTGTCAATTCAACTTTCTGTGAAGACATAGGTGATTACGCTTCAGAGCTGTATAGAGTAATTACGGAAACCAATGAGCTAGGCAACCTAGTGAGAAGGTACAGGGAAGCAAATGGTCTAACAAGGGCCTATACTATTCGCCATAACTAGCTCAAGGGCTGCAAGTCACTGGAGTTGTCCTGGTCATGGCCTGCCTATCAGCTGGGAATTGTTATATTTGTATTTTCGTAAGCTTATTATAATTACTTCAATGTCTTTGACCTATTGAGCTCTACTTTACCATGCTCAGCTGATACAAACAAGCCTATAGACCAGCTCATAAGATTACCTCCGGTAGTTACTGTCCACTTGTTGTGTCAAATCAAACTTGCCGGTAATTCACATTCATCTACCTAAACCCATTGATTCCTCCAACCGCCCACTTGTTGACCTCTCCACCACCACCACTAATTGTCCACCGCCACTAATTGCCGATGTTATAAATCACAACTACAGCACATCACAGCCGGCGACCAGTGAATGATGCTCTTAACTTATTTAGTAGCTTTTGGGTACGCCTTGGCGGGATACCCGCTCTTTTTTGCATCGTTTGAAAGCGTCGGTGACTCGAAAACCGAGGACCAAGTGCAACGCTTTGAAGTGGTTGACGACCAGATCACCGAGTGGTTGACGAGCTGCTGGTCTGATGTTTTTATTATCATCAAGGACTCGAATCCCGTGGACACTGCTGATCTGTACCGACTGAAACGGTTCGCCCAACAGTCGAGGACCACTGGGTCGTTTCTGACGGATTACCCGCTCCAGATGAACGAATTGGCCGAGGACGTGAGCATCCACTGCAAGGCGCCGCTCAAAAAGATCGACATTTATGCAACTTATCCCATTGAGCAGGAGCTCAACCAACGGCGCACGTATTATGTCGAGTTTGATGCCACCGACCGGGTTGAAAAGTCGGTAGTTTTGGAGAAGATCCTGGCGCGCCTCACCTCTCCGTTTGTCACAATCATCTATACAAGCTCTTTTGGGGTTGCACAACCTATTTACTCAAACATCGAGCCCGACCCCAAGCGCGACTCATGGTCGACTCATTACGTCGATTATCACGCCAAAAACGCGTACAAGACGCCGGTGGTGGCGCCGCTTGTCGACGAGGCAGAGCGCGAGAGGCGAGTCAAGCCAAAGGCACAGCTTCGTGAACACCAGGAGGCCGTGCGCCGGGCGGCTCAGTTTAAAGAAGTGTTGTCTGACCAGACGTTTGCGGTGATTTTCATGGTGGCCGTTTTCGCGCTGAGTCTGAAACTATTTTGGGATGCCTTGAGCTGGGCGAAGCCGGGCCCCAAGCAGGTCAAGCAGGTCAAACAGCCCCAGCAGATCAAACATCCCAAAATCGTGGAACCGGCTGACACTGAGCCCGTCGAGCCTGTTGCAAAAACAACAGAAAGTGAGTCTTTGGCTCTTTAGCATTGCATTAATTATATAGGTAGCATAGATGGTGAGTGTTGGGTACAAAGTACTGGTCACGGCCGTTCATCGGGTGCTGTTCACTGGCCACGGCTAGCCACCTAGGCTACTTGGATCACTACATCTGCTCTATAAATCCGTTTTCATAGCCCTTCGCCATTGGCCTCGAATCGCACCCACCGTATCGCACTCCGCACTTGCACCCCACACACCCCCTTACACCATCACCATGAACTACCTGCTCGTTGGAGGATGTGGATTCCTGGGTTTACACCTTATTGAGGAGTTTTTATTAAACCATCCCGATGCAAATATCCACGTTCTCGATGTGAGGCCTTTGCCTGACACAACAGGGTTCAAATTTGATCCCAAACGGGTCCATGTCCATATCGGTGACTTGACCAGCAAATCAAGCGTCCTTAGCGTTCTCAAGGCCAGTAACCCCCATGTAGTAGTCCACTCGGCATCCCCCATCCACGGCCTCGGTCCCCAGGTCTACCACAAGGTTAACGTCCAGGGCACAGAGACCCTCGTGGAGTGCTGCCAGGAGCTCAAAGTCAAGTATCTTGTCTACACTTCGAGTGCTGGAGTCGTCTTTAATGGCGACAACCTCTATGGCGTTGACGAGTCCTGTCCTTTCCCTGCAAAGGCTATGGATGCCTACAATTTGACCAAACAACAGGCCGAGACGCTTGTGCTCAAGGCCAATTCACCCGAGTTTCAGACAGTCGCGGTGCGCCCTGCAGGCATTTTTGGACCTGGTGATCGTCAGATGATCCCCTCGTTGCGTACAATGGCCGCAAAGGGTCAAAATAAGATCCAGCTCGGCGACAACTGCAACTTGTTTGACGTCACTTATGTCGGAAACGTCGCTTATGCCCATGTGTTGGCCGCAGATAAGCTCACGAGTGGAGACTCAGATCGTGTGGCTGGCCAGGCGTTCTTCATCACCAATGACGCGCCCATTTACTTTTGGTCGTTTGCCAAACAAATCTGGAAACACGATAACCAGTTGCCCGACTCGTATTTTGTGATCCCTTACACTGCCGCAGTAGGTCTCGGGTACTTGAGCCAGTGGGCGTGCGCTCTACTGCGCAAGGAGCCGAGTTTTACTGCATTCAGAGTACGTACCGCCTGTGCCACCCGGTACTATAATATTGACAAGGCAAAAAAGTACTTGGGGTATAAAGCCAAATGGAGTTTAGATGAGGCGATTAAGGAGACTTTGGCCAGGTCTTGAGCAGGAGTCAGGTCAGCGCTAGCAATTAGTTGGCTACAGTTCTAGTAACGCTATACGACTCCAAAATTCTATATAATATTCTATAAGCTACTTGCACAGGGTGGACCTCACCATAGTATATTATTAGTTTTACATCTCGTTAAACATCGATGCTCTCATTGACCTGGGAATATCCAGCCAAAAACTCGCCAAAGAGCTCCACCGCATACTCAATATCCTGACTACCACACATTTCACGGATACTATGCATACTTAATTGAGGGTTGCCGATATCGAGTGTCTGGATACCCAACCGGCTCGCCAAGATGGGACCAATGGTCGAGCCACACGGACTATCGTTACGCACAACAAATGGCTGCAAGGGAACACCTGCTTTCTTGGCGACTTCACGCAACAGCACAATTCCGGGAGAATTTGTCGCGTAGCGCTGGTTCGCGTTGATCTTGATAACAGGGCCAGCATTAATCTCGGGGCGGTGATTGGACTCATGCTTGGAGGTATAGTTGGGGTGAACCGCATGGGCCATATCAGCGCTAAGCAAAAACGATTTAGCCAGTGCCTCATACGGCTTGGGGTTTGCCAACCGGACAATCATGGCCTCAAGGAAGTTCGAGGCAGCACCATGAGCGCTGGCGCTTCCCACTTCCTCGTGATCAAACAGGGCCACTGCGCGAATAACATCATCAGATGCTACCGAATCCTGGGAATTGATGAGACCCTGGATCGCGCAGTACGAACTGCATAAATTATCGAGGCGAGGACTAAACACAAACTCGTCATCAAGGCCACCGATCGTCGCGTCCTGAGTATCAAAAAGCACAAGTTCAAAATCCTCAACCGATTCGGGCTCTACGCCCAGATTCTTGGCAATGGCATCCACCATCTTGGGGTGGTGGGCACCCTGTTTACCGTTAAGCTGGTCACCAACGAGCGCCAAAATAGGCTCAAGCTGGTCTTCCTTGTTGAATTCAAGCTTGGTACCCTGCTCGCGGTGTAAATGGATGGCTACAGTTGGGATCCGTAGAATCGGTTTGTCGATCTTGACAAGTTTGGGCACATGACGACCACCTTCATTAACATATACTCTGCCGGCAATACTGAGGTCACGGTCAAACCAAGTGGGCCAGAGTCCCCCGCCGTATACCTCGACGCCAACTTTGAGGTAATTGGCCACTACCTTCTTGCTGTTGGGCTTGATGCGAAGAGTGGGGGAGTCGGTGTGGGCACCAATCACTGCAAGTCCATTGCCGGGCTTCCACTTGCCTCCAACACTAAAGGCAATGATCGACCCACCATTACGAGTGACAAAGTAGTTTTTGCCGGCCTCAATGTTCCATTCGGTCTTTTCACTGATCTCGGTGAAATTGTGCTGCTTGAGCATCGAAATGGTGTTTTGCACAGCATGATAAGGGGACGGCGAACTGTTTACAAACTTGATAAACTCGGGAGTGTACTTGAGTGACATTGGAGAGGTTAGATTAGTGATATGCATGCCACTATTTCTACACTGGGGGTCTGAGGAGTATCCGAGTCTAAATGTGCGTTAATTGATGAGCTGAAAGCCTTTTCGGGGTGCGTTGGAAATGTTTATATCAATATTCGCTAGAGTTTATGAAAAGCCGCTGATAGGCCGTTGGGCTGGCCTAGCCACATATGAGTGGCGTCGCGGGGTGTAAAAATCAAAAAGAGAGGTCTTGCCCGGATTCGAACCGGGGTTGGCGGAATCAGAATCCGCAGTGATAACCGACTACACTACAAAACCGCACAAAACCTGGGGATCGATTGAAATTATGTATTATGAAAGCTAATTTTTCAAAATCTGGCAAAAATGAGCGCCCACAACTTTGACAATCTCTTCTAGCTTACTGGTAATGCCAATGGAGCTAAACCGTGAATTGTAC